>JAFEMH010004851.1:0-189007 GCA_022495995.1 Adenophora triphylla var. japonica | reverse complement strand
AGTCATCCGAAGGCCTCACGCTGAGGATTCATGAAAATGTAATCGATGTCAATCTTTCCCTTTATCTTGAATGAAATGACAAGAGATCTTTACGATTATCCTCTTGTATCAAGCCAACTTAACAAATGATAAATTCTAACTCAAAACTTAACAACGGTGCTAATAATGAATCATTTGAACAAGATGCACAAACACACTAAACGAGACAATACATTAAAGAAATCTTTAAGCGGGTTTCGGAAAAAGAGGAAAACCGGGCCCCGAAGCCGCTGAGGAGATTTTGATAAGTCGTGTAATTTGGGTACTATTGAGGAACCTAAAGAGACACGGCATTGGAAGCTTCTTCCAGGGGGTTGAAAGGGACAGATTGATTGAAATTGCTCGGAGAGAATACGTCGACGTGTTTCGCATGGTCATTACAAAAGATATGCCGGGGCTAGGACGGCTTCGATAGTAGTAAGCACGAGTAATCCCTCTAGCACCGGATAAACTAAGACCGATAAATGCGAGGCGAGAAAGATCAAGCCGGAATGGTCTGCTGCAGGTCAAAAGAAAGAAATTGGAGAAGCTTCTTTGCGGGTCAGGATTCATCAAGAGTCATTGAATACCCGACATGGTTGTCCAACATCGTAACCGTAACCAAGGCCAATGGGAAGGTGCGTTCATGTGTGGATTTCCGAGATCGAACAAGGCCGGCCCAAAGACGACTACCCTACGCCCAGAAACATAGACATCTGGTAGACTCCAACTGCCAACTACGAAGTCAAATCCTTCGTTGATGGTTTTGTGGGCTATCAACCGAGATCAAGATGGCCGAGGAAGACCAAGAAAAGACGGCCTTTACACCGTGGGAACCTCTTGTTATACGGTAATGCCATTCGGGCTCAAGAATGCCGGGGCTACTTACTGGAGGGCGGCGGCCGCGCTTTTTCATGACATGATCCACAAGGAGATTGAGGTCTACGTAGACGACATGATAATCCACTCCAAAGGAGAAGGTGGGCGGCACTTTGTTGACCTACGAAAATTCTTTGAGAGGCGAGACGGCATTCCATGAGACTGAACCACAAATGCACCTTCGGAGTGACAAAGGGAAAAGTGCTCGGGTATATGGTCACGGAGCGAGGTATAGAAGTTGACCCCAGAAAGATCAAAGCCATCATGGATATGAGGCCACCTCGAAACCAGGACGAAGTCAAGAGCTTCATGGGTAAATTGCGGTACATCGGCCCGTTTCGTCAATCGGTTGACCACTATGTGCGAGCCCATCTTCAAACTCATGAAGAAGAATGTGGACGCGAGAATGGACCGAAGAATGCCAAGATGCCTTTGACGAGATCAAGGCATACTTAGTACATCCCCGGTACTATGCCCCCGCATAGACGAAGCCTCTTCTGCTCTATCTAGCTGTCGCAGAACACGGCGGTTGGGGCTATGCTTGCTCGAGAAGAAAGACTCTCGGGTAGAGAATGCCATTTACTTTGTCGGCCAGGAAGCTACGAGGAGTGAGCTCAATTATTCGGCGTGTGAAAAGACACATGCGGGGCTAGTGCAGGTAGTCGGCAAGTTGAAGCATTATATGCAAGCCCACCTGTAAACTTGGTCTCAAAAATGGACCCCATCAAGTACATCTTTGACAAGCCTTCCCTCTCGATGCGTCTAGCAAAGTGGTCCTTCTTCTTGGCGAATACGACATCAACTATGTGACCGAGAAAGGCCATCAAGGGTCAAGCATTGTCGAGATCACTGGCGAATTTCCCCGAGTAATGAAGACGAGAGGGCTGAACCCCAATTTCCGAGATGAAGGGATCTTTGCGGTTGAGCACGAAAATAGATGGCGGTTGTTCTTTGACGGAGCCGCTAACAAAGAGGAAATGGTGTGGGAATGCTATTGGTCGATCCAAAAGATGAAAGCATACCCCCGTAGCCCTCAAGTTGAACTTTCCTGCCACGAACAATGCCGCCGAGTATGAAGCCTTGCATTGCTTGGTTTAGAGGCCGCCTTAGAAAGAAATGTCAAGGAGCTCGAAGTTTACGGAGACTCGGCCACGATCATCAACCAAGTCTCCAACAAGTGGAAGACTCAGGGCCCTAATTCCGCAACGGTATCATGCCTATGTGGAGGAGTTATTTGGATCGGTTGGGCCAGGAAGTGACTTTCCACTACTTGTCGAGGGAAAAGAACAGTTCGCGAGATGCCCTAGCTACTCTAGCCTCATTGGTAGAGATCCCCAGGAAAAGCCATAAAGCCCTTCAGAGTGGGTAGAAGAGAAGCCCCGACTTTCTGTTGTGAAGTGGACACAGGACTCGAGCCTATAAAGGAACCTTGGTACAATCAGTTACCAATTCCTCAAAGACGGAGAGTCGGCTTTCGAGACGAAGAAGGTAGACCAAAAGAAGGAGTCGAGCCAAAAGCTTGCAAGCCACGAAAAGGTTGGCTTCTCATTATGTCATTCTAGGAGGCAACCTATACAAGGAGCGGTATCAAGGACCACTCCTCTTATGTGTCACTCAAGAAAGAGCCGAGAGAGTTGATGGCCGGAAGTCCACAATGGTCCCCTCCGGTCCTCACATGAATGCCATGGAGCCACGATGCAAGTGATCCTCAGAATGGGTTACTACTGGATCTCCGTGGAAACATTTGCGTTCGGCCAGCGTCCAGAACCTGCGACAAATGCCGCGGTTTGCTAACCTCGAACCATCTCCCACCTCATGACTTTGTATTGCATGACGACTCCTTGGCCGTTTGCAACTTGGGGCATCGACGTGATAGGGAAAATATCCCCGGCAGGAAGCAATGGGCACGAGTTCGTGTTGGTAGCCATCGACTACTTCACCAAATGGGTAGAGGCCAAGTCCTACAAGGTCCTCACTTCCAGAAAAGTGGCCCAGTTCATCAAAGAAAACATAATGTGCAGATATGGGGTGCCCAACGAGATCATTTCCGATAATGGGTCACACTTCGAAGGAGACTGCGATAGGCTGTTGTCGAATTCGAGTTACTTCGCCACAAGTCGTCCCCGCATGCACCTCGCACCAATGGAGCCGTGGAAGCCGTTAATAAGACACTCGAGCGGATCATCCGGAAGATGGCCACCCGTGGTCGTGATTGGCCCGAAAAGCCGCACCTAGCACTCGGGGCGTAACGTCTCGTCGCAATGCCTACAGGAGAAACTCCTTTTGCCCTAACTTACGGGATGGAAGCAAAGTGTTACCAAGTGGAGTTGGAAATCCCGTCATTAAGGGTCCTCCTGGAAAATAGTGGCAATGAAGTGGAATGGTTGCGCAGCCGGCATGATGAGTTAGCCCTCGCTGACGAGAGAAGGCTAAAAGCCATGGAACACACCCGAGCCTACTCAGAGGCGAACGGCCGAGCATTTGATAAAAAGGTCAAGGCCGAGACATCAAAAGAGGGCGACTTGGTGCTTTGAAAGTAAAGCCCCTACCGCAGACAACCCCCTGGGAAAATGGGGAACCCGTCTGGATCGGCCCTTATGTGGTGCGAAAATACCGTCAGAGGAGCAATGAAGCTTGCGAGACTTGGATGGCAATCCCTTTGTCCACCCGGTCAACGGTGATAAACTCCGAAGATACTATGTACGATAAAAAAAAAAGAAAAAAAGAAAGAAGAAAAAGTGCAAAAAGAGTAATGCTCATTAAGTGAAAACCCCAAAAAGGGCGGTCTAGGCAAAAGACAGTGGCTGCACATAAAAAAATTAGTTCACCAGAATGAACTACGAAGACCCGAGCCCCTTAGCCTTTCTTGTAAAAGGGGAACGTAGGCACCATATATGGTTCGGTCTAAACAATAAAAAAGGGCAATCAAGCTTCCATGAAGTGCGTCCCTAAACAATAAATAAAAATAAAGGGCATTTCAGCTTTTCATAAAACGGGTCCCAAACAAATAAGACATTTGAGTTTCCATGAAATGTGTCTTGATTAATTTTTAAAAATAATATCTCTTGTTCATTACAAGTTAAAAGCTTCTTGATGAGTTCAAGCACCTGGCCGCCTCTTAACTCTGCTAACCTCGCTAAAAAAGATATAAAATACAACAAAATGCCTAAATAAACTAATGTGTTTGCAAATGGCAATAAGAGGATCTTGAGAAAAGACTTGTCGGTCGTCATTCGCCGAGTCTTCTTGCCTCTTCTTCCCTTTTCCTCGACCCCTTCGAGTCTTCTTCCTCTTTTTATCTATAATGTCGGTATCCCTCATCCCGACCTCTCGGTATCCTCACCGGAGCCTCTACCAACCCCGTGTCAATGAGCGCTCTCTATACGAGCACGAGTCCGCACCTCCTCCCTCCGAGCCTCGGAGTCAAAGGAGCGACCTCGGACAATCTCTTGTACCGAGCCTCCATATCTCGACCAAGTCACCTCGATTGGTTATGGCAACTCGCCTTAGCCTCGCCTCCCTCAAGAGTCCTACTCGGAGTCACGCGCCAGTGTCCCAATAAAGCTCGATGCCTATCCTCCAAGATAGCCTCGAGTCGCTCCCATCTCCCTCTCGTACCGCCCAAGTAGACAGTGGTCAAGATGGTGCTCTTCCCGCTCCCGAAGATAGCCCCGGGTGGGAAAGCAGTATATGTCCAAGCCCTCGAGAAGAAAGAGAAGCCGGGCTGGATCTCTCATGTCCAACGACACCACCTCCATGGTCGGATGTCCTCCCAATCACTCAATGGCTCCCGTAAAGCCCCAAACCGCCCGGATACCAAGCGGTGGTATGTAGGGACGACCAGCGGGTAATCCCGGAACCCTCACAAAGCATAAGCACCCCGAAATATCACTCTGGTCCGCAACCTCCAATGTGGTATCCACCAACGGATGTCCAGAAGTGGATAGCCTAGCCATCATCGCCTCCCGGCTACCCCCGTTCTGTTGCCTCGCGCACCTCTCCGAGAAATCACCCAAGGGCACCGAGTCAGGCAAAGCCCTGTGCAAAGCCCCGAGCCTCTCTGCAACCACAAAGTCGGCATAGCCGGACTCCGGACCTCATGAAACGGTCTCCCGAGCCATCCTATCAATCCCATGAAATGTCTCTCCCAAAACCAATGGGACAATATCCTTCCTGCACTGCAGCCTCTCGACCATGTCCAAGAGACCACTATGACAGATCCCCACGGACTCGGCAGTGAACAAAATAGAGAATACGCAGAGAATGAAAGCATCCATAGCCACCGTGGTCGCAGCCATATCTCGGAGACCCAAACCCGCCCGGGATATCGAAAGGTCAATCCTATCAGGGCTACCATCATCCCTCAGGCCTCCCCAAAGGAATCTCGCAGAAAAGATGCAAGCTTTACCGCCACCGGCACGTCTCCGATCAGCGGAATAGCTATAGCCTCGCCTCGGGACCCCCAATCAAGGCTCTGAAGTCTTCGGTGCGTTGGGACAATTTCGTTGTAAGAGAAGCAAGAAACATGTCTCGGACGTCCCAAAACTTTGCTTTGCGGCTCTCCAACGTATCCCAATCGGGCGGGAGATCCCTCAAATGCCATAAAGACTTGATCTTGAAGGAAGAATCAAGCAGCCCCTTGTGATTTTGGAAGTTGTGTCTCGCCCAAGATTGAAGACCTGGACAGAAAATGGTCTCGCTTCCCCCTTTGCGATCTAACGGGCTTCTCCATCGCAAAGTGATCAAAGGCGGTGTCTTTAGGTCCAAAATGGGCTCGGGAACAGTCGGGACAAGTTTGGGTTGAAAATGAAATGAAATGGCCAAGCCTTGCTTTTATTCGTAAAATAACCAGTTCGCATGTAACCGTTAGCCGCACGGCTACATTTGCCCTCAAGGCCATGCCGCACGGCCACATTAGCCCTCTCATAGAAAAAATTCTGCAAAGGCAACCAAAGTTGCTGCCCAAGGGAGTTTTCACCCCACTTTTTCAACCAAAACCCGTACAAAAACATATCCGAAGTCATTCAAGCATTTATACACCATTATAAATCATTTTGGCCCGCCACCCCCCAATTCCAAGCAAAAAAGTCGCCCAAGGCTCAGATAATATGCAAATTAAAAAAGCATGAATTAGAAAAGTAAATAAAACGTAAATACAATGTTTCGCCCCATCGGCGCCCAAATAAAGCAAAAAATAAACAAGTTGTGCATAAAAATTGTAAATTGTTTGTTTTTGTTCCCAAATCTGCTCTAGAGCCCCCTAGGCCTCAGATTCTTCGTCCTCCTCATCACTACTCAGCTCATAAATGCTAGCCTCCCTCATCACATCCTCCTGATCGCTCGCATCGGATAAATGGATGTCATCGTGCTCGTACTCCGCCAGCTGCTCCAAGATGCCAGCATTAGGACCTCGCCCCTGAGGCCTGGCACCGGGATGAGTACTCCGAAGCCGAGGAAGAGGATGCTGCGCCCGACGTGCCTCCTTTTGCGCACGTGCTCCTCGCACGCTTGTTGACGCTTTAGTAGCGCAGCGCCTTCTTGACCAAGGATCGGCAAACGTCTTTCCAGCCCCTGTTCTGCCTGACCAACCTGTCGTATGTGCGTGCTGGAACCTGAGAAAAGAAAAGAAAATCTCGTAAAATCTCTTAAATTTGCAAAAGCCGAAAGCGTAAAATGCGAAAGCTAAAAAGGGGAATAAGACCACTAAGAGTACACTTACGCTAAGTGCTATCAAAGCGGCAAGGTGTACCGGGGCTCCCTAGCATCGGGGACAGGGATCCTCATCACTCCTCGGTACTCCATGGACCACGTAGGACAGGTGTGCAGGAGGGATCGGCGGGTCGCAGGCTCATCCTCCCCATATCCTCGAGTGACCGCCGCCTTCACTAGCTTCGTGGCGTCCTCGAGCGCCGCTCCACAAACACGGCGTAGGGGGTGTCCATGTCGGTACTCCTCCGCAGCCCACGCCTCGCCCGGTACCTAGCAATCTCATCCGCCGGCCGGTCCCCCGGGCCGCGGCATCCGTGCCGGAGGGTCGAAGGAGTAATGGCATCTAGTGGGGAACATGACCGTGCGCCTCGAGAAGCGGTCCCCGGATAAATGACATCACATGTCGGCCAGTGAGCCACCTCCTCTGCCTCGTCACCTCTATAGCATCTCCCGGCCAAGATCTCTCGGATACACCCCCGGGGGTAGAAGTCCACTCCGTCGTGCCCATCCCTATTGATGACCGGCCTCACCATTTTGTAGTCGAAGGTAATCCGGGTCTTCCCCGTCAATTTATCTCTCGCATCTCCCCTCCGGCGAACCATAGCGGGGAAGATGGTGACATCACTCTGTTGGTTCCAAGGGAAGAACCCGATCACCTCGCAAAACGGGCTGCATGTTCAAAAACATCGAAAAAGTCATTTTCTCATAAAAGTCTCAAGACATAAAAGAAAAGAGACAAGAAAGGGAGACTACCTCAAGGGCAAAAGAAAAGCAGTCCATCGAAGCAGCCTTGTTCCGACTGTACATGTCCAACGAGAAGTAGAGCTCCGCCAATCCGGCCTCTCCCCAAGAGACCGTCCCAATCCCATCAACATCCTCCGGAGAGTCGAGGAGGCAAGTCATAGCTATCGTCCCGAATTAGCAAAAATGGTGGTGATAGCATCAACCATATGAATGCTCTAGCAGGCTGGGCGATCACATCATTAGCAGCAAAATTACGCATGCTAATGCGAGCTGCCACCTCGGCGTTAGTGTCTCCATCCCGGCCCCTTGGGAATCGGCTCAAACCCGACCAAAGCACGAAACTCCTCGGCGGTAATATGGTCCCTCCAAGTCACGGGCCTCCCAGGTGAGCTGTAAGCCCGTAATAGCGGTGAAATCGGCGGGAGTCACGTCGGCTCTCCCGGCTCGGGTGAAAGCTATGTGTCTTGTCCCACGAGAACTCGAAAGGGCTGGACCAAGCCCTTGCTCTTCGAGGTGATGTGGACACCCCGGCCGATAGCCTCTACGAATGCATCTAGTCCGGTAGCCCTCACCAGCTGCTTGGGATTTGCCCCATCCTTCTCAAAATCTGGCATCCTCTGCCCAGCTTGACCGCTATCTCCGACGGTCCTCTAGACTTGTTCTCCTGTAGACAAGCACAAAAGAAGCGTCAGTCCTTCATATCATTTCAAAAGTATGCATGCATTCAAAAGTGCACATATTTTCAAAAGAAAAGCATTCATAAAAGTTTTTCTAGCATAATTTTTGCATCAAAAACGTGTCTTTCATCACTGGAAACGCGTCATTGCTTTCCTAAAGCACAAAATCACAATTTTTTGCACATAAGCATTATCCTTTCAAAAAATGACATGCATGAATCATTTTCATCTTCCAAAATCATGTTTTCTCATTGAAAATCAGAATTTTGACCTAGTTCTAGCACAAGGCAAGGACTCCGTCTCATATTTAGACAATTCTCATTCTTACTTCATTTTGCGAGAAAAAAGTGAGTCATTCTCATAATTTTCATCAAATAAATTGCATGCATATTTTTAGCCTCATAGGTTGTTCATGCATCTCAAAATCATTCAAAAAAATCCTAGGAAAATCCTAGAAAAATCCTATAATTCGGGTCAAGCCCTAAATCATTCAAAAATCAAGCAAAAGCAATCGAATTTGAGCCAAATAAGATTGCTTACCCCAACCGATCGCGGGTTTGTTGATTTATGCTCCCTTCTCCCCGGATAAAGCTCCGATGGAGGCGTAAGGAAGTCATACTTCCTCTCCGTCCTCACGAGCTCCTTCCTCCTTCTTCTCGCGGCCGCCGAGATGTTTCTCCTCGCTTGCCTTGGTATGGGATTGCCCTCCGGATCCATTTCAAATCAAAGGGAAGCAAAAGGGGTTGAAGAATTTCGAAAATTCTCTCTCTTTTCTCTCTCGGCCGAAGTGGGCGGCAACAAGTGCCCAGTCCCGTTCGAATTCTGATTTTAAATAATCTGGAAAAACCAGATCTCTAGCCGTACGGCTTCTTTTTCTCCATCTCATGCCGGGCGGCTTCATTCGCTCTGAGCATAAATTACAACTTTGCCCCTGGACCTTCCACTTGGGCATGCAATTCTCGTTATCTTTTTAACAGAGATAACCTCCTCTTCAGAAAATATCTCTCATCTGTGAAGCAATCAAGCTTTTTTTCCTAGTCACCTCTGTTAGTTCCGTCATAACGGGATAACACTAGGCGACAACCTCCGAATTGTCAGAACTCTAAACTTGTGCTACCTCTATCCGCGAATAGTGAAGTACGCCCAAGTCATGCCCAAGTCATTTCAACTTGTGCTACCTCTATCCGCGAATAGTGAAGTACGCCCAAGTCATGCCCAAGTCATTTCAACTTGTGCTACCTCTATCCGCGAATAGTGAAGTACGCCCAAGTCATTCCAAGTCATTTCAACTTGTGCTACCTCTATCCGCGAATAGTGAAGTACGCCCAAGTCATTCCAAGTCATTTCAACTTGTGCTACCTCTATCCGCGAATAGTGAAGTACGCCCAAGTCATTCCAAGTCATTTCAACTTGTGCTACCTCTATCCGCGAATAGTGAAGTACGCCCAAGTCATTCCAAGTCATTTCAACTTGTGCTACCTCTATCCGCGAATAGTGAAGTACGCCCAAGTCATTCCAAGTCATTTCAACTTGTGCTACCTCTATCCGCGAATAGTGAAGTACGCCCAAGTCATTCCAAGTCATTTCAACTTGTGCTACCTCTATCCGCGAATAGTGAAGTACGCCCAAGTCATTCCAAGTCATTTCAACTTGTGCTATCTCTATCCGCGAATAGTGACGCCCAAGTCATTCCAAGTCATTTCAACTTGTGCAACCACTATCCGCGAATAGTGACGAATGCCCAAGTCATTTCAACTTGTGCTACCTCTATCCGCGAATAGTGAAGTATGCCCAAGTCATTCCAAGTCATTTCAACTTGTGCTACCTCTATCCGCGAATAGTGAAGTACGCCCAAGTCATTCCAAGTCATTTCAACTTGTGCAACCACTATCCGCGAATAGTGACGAATGCCCAAGTCATTTCAACTTGTGCTACCTCTATCCGCGAATAGTGAAGTACGCCCAAGTCATTCCAAGTCATTTCAACTTGTGCAACCACTATCCGCGAATAGTGACGAATGCCCAAGTCATTTCAACTTGTGCTACCACTATCCGCGAATAGTGACGAATGCCCAAGTCATTTCAATTTGTGCAACCACTATCCGCGAATAGATACGAATGCCCAAGTCATTTCAACTTGTGATACCACTATCCGCGAATAGTGACGTACGCTCAAGTTTCCCAACTTAAATTACCTTTATCTCCGTCATAAAGAGATAGCACCATAAGCTCTAGCTTCATCAGGTGGCATCCTCCAGTAATTGTCAATCAGGTGACAGCCTCCGAATTGTCAAAATCTCAAGGATCCTAGACATCGTTCCTAACTATCTAGTGATGCTTGAACTACGATCAAGGCTTGATTCCTCCGGGATACGTAGGTAGCCTTTTATAAAAGGTCCAGCCATTCGACCACTTTGGTCACCCTGTTTCTTTGTCACTCCTCAGTGATAAAGCAGCCCCTCAAAGAGGTTCAGATATCCGACCACCTTGGTCACTCCTAGCATATCCCCAGTAGGATCAATTGCTTGACTTCCTAGGTCATTTTCTCTTCTATTTCCCCAGCAAGAGACCAGTTTCTCTTCTTCCTCCCCCAGCGGACCCTAATTCCGAACTACGGCCTGGCTTGATTCCTCCGGGATACGTAGGTAGCCTTTCAAAAGGTTCAGCCACTCGACCACCTTGGTCTCCCAATCCGTCTCGGCATTCGCCAGATCGGATCCTTTTCTATCGACAACCCCACTCGCCTTGCAAGTGACGTTGCCGAGGGGCTTCTGTAAGTACCCAAATCGGCTCATGCCTTAGGTTAATTTTCCGACATTTCGGTAAATTTCCCGGTAATTCCCGGACCTTCCTAGTGTTAGGAAATGTTCTGGAACAGTCCAAATTTAAATTAGGGCTGTAAGGAGCCTTCCTAATTAAGAAAACACGTTTTTCTTAATTAGGGAGAGGCTTCTAGAATGATGCCACCTTGCATGGTTCTAGAATGCTGAGTCATTGTGGATAATGCCGCACGGCCTCATTTGCAAAGAGCTGCGGCCGCACGGCTTCATTAGCCTTATCAGGTGCCTATACATAGAGCCCTCCTCTACCCATTTCAAGAACAACAACAACAACACCAACAGTCACACACACACAACCGGCCACTCCCGCACGTGAAGAATCCCTTTGAAGGTTCAAGAAGGTGAAGAAGAAGCTCAAGAAGCCATCTCCCTCCTCCTTGAAGGTCCAAGACCAACCCCCTCCAAGCTCCGTCCAAAGAATCGAAGAAAACGATTGGTAACCTCGCACGCCCTACCTTTGCATCCTAATTGCATTATAAATTGCTCATTGCATTGTCTTTATATTGCTTGGGACTTGGTAGATTAAAGATCATATCTTTATAATCCCCTTCCCCTTTTTCATGCATTAAGACCTCATTTGTCATAAAAATGTAGTCTTTTTCATAAAGGTGCATCCTTTGCACCTAAAACCCCCATTTTCCAATAAAAATGTTATCTTTATGCATCATTTGCATATAAAGATCAAATCTTTTTTAATAAAAATGCATCCTTTGCATCAAAATCCCTTTTCAATGCATCCTTTGCATAAAAATCAAATCTTTATGCATCATTTGCATAAAGATCATTTCTTTCAATCAAAAAGCATCATTTGCAACCTAAAAATGTCATCTTTTCATTAAAGAGTCATTTTTTTATCATGCATTTCCCTTTTCCCCTAACCTTGGAACGGACCGGTGTAAAAGTTCTCATCTTTGCATCGTTCCTTCCATTAAAGGTTCATGATTTCTTTAGGAAAAGGATAACCTTGAACCCTATATCTCCAATTATCGCTTAAGAATGAGTATGAAGCCTCTATACGAGCTCGACCGTCTTAAAGCGTAGGATTGATGGGCTAAGGACATTCCTTCCTAAAGAACCTCATCTTTGACCCAAAAGAGAGTCATTCTCTCGATCACGCAAGTCCCGAGGGTCCCGAGGTTTAAATGCGTTGATCATAAGTCATAAGATGAGGACGGGATCATAATCCCTAATACATAAATTCCAAGGAATCCCGAGCGACAACCAACAAATGGTTTGTACGTCCGGAAGATAACTTGGGACATTTCCCCCCCCTTTTATTTTCAAACACATGCACACAAAGAAAGCACGCAAGCAAACACGATTAATGAAATCTAGGGAGACTTGTTCCGGCAAGGCACCTTGGGTGAACGCCAAACGTTCTTCCCAAGGGGTAACTTAACCTCCGAACCCATAAAACCTTTTTTTCAAAGTTTTGAGGTAATCAAAATGGCGTGGCGACTCCGTTTTTCAAATAACTCGGATGTCTTCAAACCCGCGTGAATTCCAATAAACAAAAAATTTTGGGCACACATTCACACGTACGTACTAAATTGTTGGCGCTAAAGGAAAAACATATAATGTGATGGCATCCGTGACTGCTTAGCCATCACGCTAGCCTACTGTGACTGCACTAAATGCAGTCACGAAGGCCGTCTCCTTATATACTCAAACGTGACTGCTTTTTTTGCCATCGCCAAAAGCAATCGCGAAAGACCAGTTTTCTTGTAGTGGGAGCTAGAAGTTTACATAAATTTTGTACCAAAAATAAAATAAAAATTATACATTGTGAAAGGAATTACTTCATATTTTTTGCCATAAGAAAGTATTTGGATGAGTCAAATATATTATATTTTATTAGAATTTCTTTAAGATTGTTCTATTTTTTCATTTTTTAAATAAATAAATATCCAAATTTCTAAATGAAATTATTCCTAAATGAATAATTTCCAAGAACTTACTAAATTATTTCTCATGCTATGCTAAAACAAGTTGTAATTTACACTTAGATTTAAAATGTAAAATGGTTATATTATTAAGGGTTTTTATGTATTTATATTACTAAACATGTTTAATGCTAACCTTTTGTAAAAGATTCCTCATCTAAAATTTAAAAGTATAAGCATGTTCCTGCTGTAACGATACATTGTGATAGTCAATCAGTAATAGGAAGAGCACAGAACAGTATGTACAATGCTAAGCCTAGACACATTTGTAGCGATGCAATTTTTAATGAACACAGAGTCGCCACTTATCATTTATTTAGGAAAACAATAAGAAAAACCTTTTTGATAATTTTAAGAGATTCAAGGGTTCGGGGGTTAAGTTATGAAATGGGAAGGTCGAGGAGTACCCATTCCACCCAATCCAAAGATCGGTCTTGCCAATTGAGTATTATCAATCAAATCAATTAAATAAGAACAAGAAAATCCTAATTAATTTCTTAATTAGGAATTTCGGGTTGTATGTTTCGAGGTCGCCTCCATTGATTGAAGGGACTCTAGACTAACCTTTTTATAGGATTACACTACTCTAAAAGCAATTAGAGGGGTTAAGAAGAAGAAAGTAAAAATATAGGAGTTTAACTTGTGTTTAGGGAGTATTTGATTTAGAACGTGGTTCTAATATGTGTTCTCGGTCGAGAAATGATTTGAACGGAGTTCCGCCTTGATTCTAGGCTTGTTCGTTGATTAACAAGGTTGATAAATGAATTTAGGTGTTTATTTATGAGTGATTTACAAGAATCTTTCAAGGAGAGAAACCAGCAAATTATGTGTCTTTTTCGGAGGTAGACCGAGGTCTGAAATACTGAAAGTCCTCAAGTATTTATAGGAGATGAATGACTTGGTCACCAAGATTAGGAGACTCAAGTGGATTGGAACTCCTCCCAAAGAATGTTCCAGAACTCTAAAATCTATAGAGACCCGAATTGGATGAGATTTATCAAGAAAAGAGGTTGAAACGGAGAAGGAAAGTGAATCTGCACATTCTGCAGAGGGGTTGTCTCACGCGAGACACGTATGTTCCGCGCGGGACAGCTAGTCAATTGACTATTTTGTCCTCTTCAGTTATTCCGTTAGTCAGTTAGGTCCAAAACTAACAAGGTTAATTAGAAACTTAACGAAACATGACGAAACTAATATGCTTTCATCAAAACACAAAAGAGAGACGAAGAGTAGTGTAATCATGAAATTATTTGTTCAGAATGGGGTGTCTACAACATTCGTCGTAGACATAACACCATTAGATAGTTGATCAAGAATGACGTTATCACAGCTGATTATGTTAAATCAAATAATAACATAGCGGATCCGTTTACAAAAGGTATAAATAGAGATCAACTGTATAAACTGTTAAGGGAAATAGGTCTAAAACCTGTAATAAAAGAACTTATAGTGGACACTCAACCTTGAGAATTGGAGATCCCATGCCCTTGGTTCAATGAGAAAACTAAGTTATGATGTTCAGTAGAAACACTTGGAACCTGTCATTCCCAGAACATCCAAGTGTGTGCACCTGCAGCAGTGGTGAGGTTAGGTTGAGAAAACTTTTAATGATTCCTATACCTACGTGGTGGAGTATAGTAGGATACTCTTTATAATAGAATCACCTATATAAGTGAGAAGTAATAAGGCCGCTTCTACATGGAACACTTATGAATGAGATACGGTCCAGGGCCGAAATGGACACAACGTGAGAACAAATAGTATTAGAGCTATTATTGTGTGAGTACTATTGTCTTGGTATACATTATACAGTCACTAGTTCAAAGCATCGCGCTACTGAATGGCTAGTATATCCGATAGTATTTCACTAGGGGAGATTCAAGGCCATAAGCTACCTATTCCGATGCAATAATAGTTCGCCGAAACTTTTGGACGGATCTGCATACATGCATTATTGTCATTCATGTGGGGGATTGTTGGAAATTTGGTTTAAATATAGGTTTGACCAAGTTTTGACCAATTTTAAATGTATTTTCATTTTGTGTAAATGAAAAATAAATTACATATTTATAATCTACTTTCAGAGTAAATTAATGAGATGTATTAAATCTCTTAAAACCAAATTGTGGTGAATGAGAAATGAATGCTCAAAGTATGTAATTTGAAATAAGTTTATGAAGACTTTGTGAATATGGAAAGTCATATCTCACATTACCTAGAAACCAAAAAGTAGTTGAGTTTATAAACTCATTCACTTCAAGGAGGTAACAATCAAGTGTTATCCTCCTACAATGCAACCTAGTGGTTCATGGGCAAACTATGCAAGGAGTGACCCAATTGTGCTAGTTTTGAACTAGCTCAAATTGGACCACAAGCGCGAAGCCCGCGAAAGCCGCATTGGGCGCTTTTGAGGTGCACACTTTGCACTTTGCATGTGCGCATCGTCGCTAGGAGCTGTAGAGCAACTTTTGAGAAATTTCCAAAGTTCATGGCTCGAGTGGTTCAGGCGGTTTGGTTCGGTTCTTGCATTGGGTTGGCTAGAAGTGGCTCGGTCCAGATGTTTTGCTAGTTAAGGTCTGGGCTACCCAGGTGAAGAGGGTCGTGTATTGGGCTTCTGATTTTGTATGTTTGTGGGTCGTTGCCTCGTTGGATAGTATCCGTACCCATTCGTGTATGGGTGCCGACCAGGTGCATGTTGGAGCGAATGGGTTTACACCCGTTCACACTGGATCGGAGCCGGTTCGCTGAATCTGGTTCCTCGATCAGGTGCGATCCGACGGCCAGGATTGATCCGGGCAGAATTGTGACTCTTTACAGAATGGTCACCAGAACTCTTGGAAAACTATTAATAACCCCCTCAGGATAGTCAATTTCATTCATTCAGTCATCCAACTATCATTAGCAAGTTAGAGAGAGAGCATCTTGAAGCATAAATTTTCTTCAAGTCCAGAAGTTCTAAATACTCAGTTTTGTTCGCCGAAATCATTAATTTGGAGTGCTCCTATTAACGACAGTTAAAGTCGTTGCAGAATATTGTCAGTAACCGTTAGCACCAGTGCGGGGCAATTACTTCTTACGAAGATTGTGTCCAACACAAGCCTCGACTTTCTTCTGTCCCGATTTAATTTGATTTTCCAGTTTTATTTTATTTTTTCGGTTTTATTTATTTTCAGTTATTTTCTTAGAGAAAGCCTTTTCGATTCCATTACCTTTTCCCTAAGAATTGTAAGAAGTAATTTACGTTTTCTTAAGGATATGTCAACTGAAAGTAAAACCTCTCAATTGTTCGGGGTTACCCACCCTCATCAGTCAAATGCAACGAACCAGATTGTTGTGCCCGCTCTGATTCAAAATTATCCAGCACTTGGCAAGGAAACAACGAAGTTCGGAGGTGCGAACTTCAAAATCTGGCAACAAAAGATGATGTACCTCTTAACCAACCTCGGTTTGAAGACGTTCGTTGAAAAAGATATCCCCGCTAGTCGGGATGATGATTCAGATCCGCAAGGACGGATAGCCACAGAGGCATGGAATCATGGAAATCTCATATGTAAAATGTACATATTGAGTGGGCTAAGTAAAGCCTTATACGAGGAGTACTATTTCGTGGAAGCAGCCAATGAGTTGTGTAACTCATTGGGACGGGTCTACAAGATTCAAGAGATCGACTCCAGAAATCAAGCCACCATTATTGAAAAGCTGAATGGGCTTGATTTAGAAGCAATGGTGTGTGAAACCTTTGAAGCCACCTTAGCAAATCTCGAAGACACCAGTAATAAATGGTGGATAAACACTGGAGCTACCCGCCACATATGTGCATATAAATTTTGTTTTTCGTCATACACTCCTATCAGTGGAGTGTGTATGGGAAACGGTGTCACTTCCAACGTTATGAGACTTTGAAAGGTTATACTGAAGATGCCTTCAGGCAAAGAGCTAACTCTCATGGATGTGCTGCATGTCCCAGACATTTACAAGAAACTGGTTTCTGGATCGCTGTTGAGCATGGCTGGATTTAGACTAGTGTTTGAGTTTGAAAACTTTGTATTGACCAAGAATGATATGTTTCTTGGAAATGGGTACCTTGAAAAGGGCCTGTTCAAAATGAATGTAAGAAATATTATCCGCTTTGAAGCGAAGAATGAAAAATTTGTTTCTTATGTCTACCTGTTGGATAGTCCTAATTTACGGCATGATAGATTAGGTCACGTGAATTACAACACAATTAAGAAGTTAGTGAGTCAAGAATTAATTCCTATGAATAAATTCGATTCAACTGACAAGTGTGAAATTTGCGTTGAAGCGAAAATGACTAAGTCATCATTTTCTTCGGTGACAAGAAACACGACACCTCTTGAGTTAGTTCACACAGATATTTGTGATCTAAAGTTAGTGCAAACTCAAGGCGGAAAAAAGTATTTCATTACTTTTATAGACCTGGGTGTGTTCAACGACAAGTGGGGCTGTAATTTTCACATGCTATATACAGAGGGGGTCCAGACTCGGGGTCTTTTCAAGTGGGGCGGTAATTTTCAAACAAAACACATGGCTGAAAAGATAGGGGCGATACAAGCTGCGATGAAGCAGAACAGTGGGGTCTCACATGCTATACACAGAGGGGGTCCAGACTCGGGGTAAATTTCAAGTAGGGGAGTATGATGTAGCACCAGATGAGTATAGCCAGGGGTGGAAGAAAAAAAGCGGCGGCCATGATTTGATCACGATCATGCAAATGTGAAGGCATCGCATCCCATTAAGAGCAAACATCGGGTCCGTACTTAATGATGAACACGTCCGTGCGACAGTTTTTTTGTTTTGTTTTTGATAAATTAATAAAATTGAAGTTTTGTATTATTGGGTTTAACCCTAGAAGCCATTTTTGGCTATAAATCCTAACTTTGTTATTGTTTTAGGTTAAGTATTGCCTTACGGAGATTTTCCTCTATTGTTGATTTTGATGCGTAAGTTTCACTATAAATTACACTTTTGTTTCAAATACAGATTAAACAAAGTGCAATTGGTGTAGGTGTTACGAGTATGAAAAGTGGACATGAGAGAGAAAGTGGGCTATAGAATCATAGAAGTGAATAGTTGTTGTGAGTACGTTAATACGTCTCATCCAATAAAAATTATAAAAACATTTTCATTTCAGAAATCATTTTTAGTGAAACATCCAAGAAAATAAAGAAAACCCAAAGTGTTAAAGTAAGGTAAATGTGGCATCATCTTTAGGGTAGGTATAAGCATCAGGATATCTGGTTTTAAAATACCTTGAAACAGGTCCATCTCAATAATTATAGGGGCATGTGCGAAATGTGAATATTGGGCCCCTAATGTTTAAAAAATTAATACAAAAAATAATATATATATATATATATATATATATATATATATAGGAAGCTTTATTCAAATGAGAACCAAATTTATATGAGAACCATGAGAACCACTAACAGTAATTGGATTAAAAATACATCAATGCTCCCGATTAAAAAAAAGAGATAGAGGGGGTGGCATTTTCGTAATTATTGTGAACTAAATCCCCTCAAATTTCAAAATAAAATATCTCAATATCTATAAGTCGAAAAAAATTCGAAAACTCTTGATTTTTGTCTTGACGAGATGATTCAAACTAGATCCTGAAGATAGGATATTGAAAAAATAATATTGAACAACGTCTAATTTTAAAACACTAGCTAATTAACTAGTGTACACTAACTAGTTAAGTAATGTACAATAGTAATGTATATAGTGTACACTAGCTAGTTAACTTGTGCACACTAGCCATATGACTTATACTGACTTATACTGGACAATACCTTGACTTGGTCTTGACGAGTCCTTGTGTGTACACTAGTTAATTAACTAGTGTACACTAGCTAGTTAAGTAATGTACACTAGCTAATTAACTAGTTCGAATCATGATATTGCTCCGTATTACTTTGGAATGAAAGAATAAAATAAATGGGGAGTGAACAAGCATAACCAAATCCACGTACACCAAGCAAGTAGAGTTGGTCAACACCAATGAACCTATAGACATGTTTGTTTAGAGCAATAACGGAGTGGAATTATAACAAATTTTTTGAAGAAAAATACGGTAATCAATCACAAATTAAATATTTATTTAATGAACACAACGATCAATCAATGATTATACGGGTGTTTCTCTTAGTGTGAGCTCCTTTCGGTTGCCACATTGTGAGCGACGTGCTCTTGAGAAAAAAGACGAGAGGTATTTACTAGAGAGCGACGTGCTCTTGAGAAAAAAATGGAGGAGTTCCGGATAAGGTTCCTACGGTGGTTTTATTACTTAATTAACTATTGTGCACGAGTTAATTACTTAACTAGTGTACATTACTTAACTAGTGTGCACGAGTTAATTACTTAACTAGTGTGCGCGAGTTAATTACTTAACTAGTGTACATTACTTAACTAGTGTACATTACTTAACTAGTTAATTAGTGTTCACTAAGACAACATAGCTAGTGTTCACTAAGACAACATAACTAGTTAACTTACAAACTAGCGTTCACTTACTAGCCTAGTGTTCACTAATTAATTAGTGTTCACTAAGACAACATAGCTAGTGTTACTTAGTTACTAGAGTTCACTAATTAATTAGTGTTCACTAAGACAATACAACTAGTGTTCACTAAGACAACATAGCTAGTGTTCACTAAGACAACATAACTAGTTAACTTACGGCTAGTGTTCGGCTTTACAAATTTAGTGTTCACTAATTAATTAGTGTTCGCTAAGACAACATAGCTAGTGTTCACTTCACGGCTAGTGTTCACTTACGGCTAGAGTTCACTAATTAATTAGTGTTCACTAAGACAATACAACTAGTGTTCGCACAAAAGAACTGACATAGCTAGTGTTCACTAAGACAACATAACTAGTTAACTTACGGCTAGTGTTCACTTACGGCTAGTGTTCGCTAATTAATTGAGTGTTCACTAAGACAACATAGCTAGTGTTCACTTACGGCTAGTGTTCACTTACGGCTATAGTTCACTAATTAATTAGTGTTCACTAAGACAAACACGGCTAGTGTTCACTAAGACTACATAGCTAGTGTTCGCTAAAGACAACATAACTAGTTAACTTACGGCTAGTGTTCACTTACGGCTAGTGTTCACTAATTAATTAGTGTTCGCTAAGACAACATAGCTAGTGTTCACTTACGGCTAGTGTTCACTTACGGCTAGTGTTCACTAATTAATTAGTGTTCACTAAGACAATACGGCTAGTGTTCACTAATTAATTAGTGAACACTAGCTTTAAGTGTTCATTAAGACAATACAACTAGTGTTCGCTAATTAATTAATGAACAATACAACTAGTGTTCACTAATTAATTAGTGTTCACTAAGACAATACAACTAGTGTTCACTAAGACAACATAGCTAGTGTTCACTAAGACAACACTAGTGTTCGCTAAGGCAAACATAACTAGTTAACTTAAAGCTAGTGTTCACTTACAGCTAGTGTTCACTAATTAATTAGTGTTCACTAAGACAACATAGCTAGTGTTCACTTACGGTAGTGTTCACTTACGGCTAGTGTTCACTAATTAATTAGTGTTCACTAAGACAATACAACTAGTGTTTACTAAGAAAACATAGCTAGTGTTAACATAGCTAGTGTTCGCTAAGACAAAGCATAGCTAGTGTTCGAAACTACGGCTAGTGTTCGCTAATTAATTAGTGTTCACTAAGACAATACAACTAGTGTTCACTAAGACAACACGGCTAATGTTCACTAATACAACACATCTAGTGTTCACTAATACAACACGGCTAGTGTTCGCTAAGACAACACGGCTAGTGTTCGCACTAGCAACACAGTGTTTTAAAAATTAGACGTTGTTGATATTATTTTTCAAAATCCTATCTTCAGGGATCTAGTTTGAATCGTCTCGTCAAGACAAAAAAATCAGTGTTTTCGATTTTTTTTTTTTTGACTTATAGATAT
This sequence comes from Adenophora triphylla var. japonica, assembly GCA_022495995.1. NCBI lineage: Eukaryota > Viridiplantae > Streptophyta > Magnoliopsida > Asterales > Campanulaceae > Adenophora > Adenophora triphylla. The sequence goes on along the minus strand of JAFEMH010004851.1, from coordinate 168,222 downwards.
TGAGATATTTTATTTTGAAATTTGAGGGGAATTTTAAATGAAATAATTACGAAAATGCCACCCCCTCTATCTTTTTTAATCCGGAGCATTGATGTGTTTTTAATCCAATGGTGTTAGTGGTTCTCATGGTTCTCATTATAAATGTGGTTCTCATTATAATAGGACCCTATATATATATATATATATATATATATATATATATATATATATATATATATATAAGTACTTTTTATATACATATTAAAGTTTTACAAAATTAAGCAATAAAATTCAAAAATAATTTATTACATTGATCATTACTTTCGACACAACTTTTTATAGCTAAATTAGTCTATTTAAATTAAGATTATTTATTCTAAATCAATTGAGTTTCATTAAGAAAATCAAAGGAGTATTAGTTGAAGAAAATAAAATGGGACCCTCTTCAAATTTGGGGCCCTAAGCGGAAGCTCCTCTTGCACCCTTCAAGAGTCGGGCCTGCCTTGAAAAATATGTACTCAAAACTTATTGTACAAGTTTTACCCACTATGAATCCTTACATCTAGATCCATGATTTTAATATGTATAGAGTTCACTTTCTTCGTCACAAAACAAATAATCAAAAAAAAATAAAATTTACTTTTGATCAAAAGATCAAAGAAAAATTGATTATTTTTGGTTATTCATTTTGGAACTAATATTAATTAGTAACTGGTCTATAATTTAGGGGTAGAAAACAATCCTATAGTTGATTTCTCCGGGGCAAGTAAAAGTGTTTGTGACATCATCTTTAGGGTAGCTATAAGCATTAGGACATCTAGTTTTAAAATATCTTGAAATTTGTGGGCCCACGACTCCCAGAATTGCAACAATATTGGTCTTAAAGACAATACAAGGGTTATTACACCCTCCCGTCCCAATGCCCTTAACTTAGTTTGGCACTGCTCGTTGATATCTGCGATACATCTGATACCATGGGTACAACCACAAGAGTTAGGGCTGAATTCCATCGTCACATTAAATCCATCAAAAAGGGATATGTCGAAGAAGTCAAGGTTTTTAAATTGGTTTAAACCGACTAGTGTGTTGGGAGGTTGACCAAAGCCTTGGCATCGCAGGAGTCCGTTGCAGTCACCGATTTCGCATCTGCCTTAGCCCAAACTGTTGAAGTTACAGTTGGTTCGGGGCCAGATATAGACTCCATCTGTGCCACTCAGGATGTTAATAGACCATGTTTCGCCTCGATCGAGCTGCACACCACCATCTATAGGAATTGCGGAGGCCCACACTGTGAATGGACAGTTGTTTTGAATATCGAAAGTGGTTGCATGAATAGTTAACCAAAAGGAGGAATATGAAAATGGGGAGGGGTTTGAAAAAGGTCATATTTAGGTTGAAAGAGCTAGGTTAGGTTGAATAATGGGTTATTTTTGTAGTAATTTGTGAAGGGAATGAGCATGGAATATTTAGTGTGAGGATAGGTAGAATTTTGTGTACAATTTGGCTATAAATTTTGTGGAAATTTAGGGGGCAATTGACCAGCTTGAGTGCTTGACTGACTTGGTATTGCCGTATTGGTAAGGACAACATAATAGCCTAACTGACTTAGTGGTTGCATGCACTACTAGAATTTGTCCGATTACTCACGAAATATTACCCACGGAATATTCCGTGGGTATTACTCACGGTATTACCCACGAAAAAACCTAATTACCCACGGTTTAAAAAAGTCAAAGTAAAACAAAAAAAAATTACCACGGAAATTCCGTGGGTAAACGTCTTCATTACCCACGGAATAGATTTCGTGGGTATTTTCGACGGAATTTCCGTGGGTAATTAGTATTAATTACCCACGAAATAAATTTCGTGGGTATTACCCACGGAAATTATTCCGTGGGTATTACCCACGAAATTGATGATTTTGTTGTCTATATGCAATGTGATATTGATGATTTTTTCCCTCTTTTTTTGTAGGAGTAGAATGATGATTAAGGGATGCAGAGAGTTCTATTGTTCTCAGTTGTAATGCTCGACAATCTCGATAGTCTCTTTTGGTCTTCGGACATTTAGAGACTATCGAGATTTTTCTCTTTTGGTCTTCGGACATTTGGTTTGGAATGGTAACTTAACTACTACACTTTGTTTTTTTGGTTTGTAATATGATATAGTATTGTTTAGAGAATTGTACGTTAATGTTTTATATGGTTTGGAAGACATTGTTTTGAGATTGTTTAAGAATTGTGTATATTGTTTGTTTGGATGGTGTGAATGTTATATATTATGGGATTGGATTTTTTGCTTTTACATGTGGTCTTTTGGCTTTTACAGTTGGTTTTATGAATTTTCAATTTTTTTTTAAAATTCGGAATAAATTACCCACGGAATATTCCGTGGGTAATCAAATATTTTTTAAAATTCTGAATAAATTACCCAACGTGGGTAATTAATACTAATTACCCACGGAAATTCCGTCGAAAATACCCACGAAATTGATGATTTTGTTGTCTATATGCAATGTGATATTGATGATTTTTTCCCTCTTTTTTTGTAGGAGTAGAATGATGATTAAGGGATGCAGAGAGTTCTATTGTTCTCAGTTGTAATGCTCGACAATCTCGATAGTCTCTTTTGGTCTTCGGACATTTAGAGACTATCGAGATTTTTCTCTTTTGGTCTTCGGACATTTGGTTTGAAATGGTAACTTAACTACTACACTTTGTTTTTTTGGTTTGTAATATGATATAGTATTGTTTAGAGAATTGTACGTTAATGTTTTATATGGTTTGGAAGACATTGTTTTGAGATTGTTTAAGAATTGTGTATATTGTTTGTTTGGATGGTGTGAATGTTATATATTATGGGATTGGATTTTTTGCTTTTACATGTGGTCTTTTGGCTTTTACAGTTGGTTTTATGAATTTTCAATTTTTTTTTAAAATTCGGAATAAATTACCCACGGAATATTCCGTGGGTAATCAAATATTTTTTAAAATTCCGAATAAATTACCCAAGGAAATTTCCGTGGGTAATTTAAAAAATATTCCGTGGGTAATTTATTCAGAATTTTAAAAAATATTTGATTACCCACGGAATATTCCGTGGGTAAAATTATTCATAAAATATTATTAATATTTACCCACGGAAAATTTCGTGGGTATATATAACTTTTTATTTTTTAAAAGAATATTACCCACGGAATATTCCGTGGGTAATTTTTAAAATCAGTATTAATACAATTATTACCCACGAAATTTTCCGTGGGTAATATTCGTATTACCCACGGAATATTCCGTGGGTAATGTCCGGCTAGTTTTCGTTGGCTAATTTTCCGTGGGAAATTTTAATTTATTTACCCACGGAAATTGTTGAGTTCGACGGATATTCCGTGGGTATTATCCACGGAAGTTTCCGTGGGTATTACTCACAAAAATTTACCCACGGACGTCCGACGGACAATTTCCGTGGGTAAATGAATATTACCCACGGAATTCGTTGATTACCCACGAAATTTTCCGTGGGTAAATGACCAGTTTCTAGTAGTGATGGTTGCATCTGATGATGGCCAAAATGGGCCAAAGCCCGTGGACAATTTTTTGGCCCGCAACCCGTATTGCCTGTAGCCCAGCCCGTGGTCCGGCCCGTGAGTAAAACGGTATAGGCTTTAATTTGAAAATTGTCGTCGGGTCGGGCTTAGCCCGCGGGCTTCAAAGCCCGTTTGACCCAAAATCCGTTTGGCCCTTTTTTTTTTTTTTTTGAAAAATGTCCTTAATACCCCCATATATATCCGTTAATAAATTTGTTGGAAGGGCATTTTCGTTCAAAACGTATATAAATGATTTCAAGCATTTTCAAATTAAAAAAAATGATAAAATTCGTTTGGCCCGTGGACCCTTGGATCCGGGCTATACGGGCGGGCCTCACCACCTCAAAACGGACGGGACGGGCCAAACTTTAGCCCGTTTACTCTCACGGACGGGGCGGGTAAAGCCCGTTTGTCCGTTGATTGATGGGCCGGGCCGAGTTATCCGTTTGGCCTTCTTCATCAGTTGCATCTAGTGGTGGAGCTAAGTGTTCACATAAATGTGTGAAACCTATTTACTCTATCTATCCGGGAAAGATATTCTCATTTTAATTTTTATTAATAACTTAATTGTATTTTGATTATTTGTTTATACGAAAAATTAATTATTCTTATGTAATTCTAACAATTGTTATTAATATTATCTTTAATGATTATCAATAACAATTTTAAAATTAAATAAGAATATCTTGATAAGTTAATAAAATTATGATCAAAATTTAGTTGATCATAAAAATCAAAGAATGACTATTTTTTCGAGATGAAGGGATTGTTACTCTTTGCATAACGGAAAAAATACGAAAATAAATAAATTAAGTATTTGCCAAGTCAAATTTCTCAAATTTGTAATTTCTTGTCTTTATATAAATTGCATAAAAAATGTTTTCCCTTTTAAAAACTCGGTTCTTTTAAATGTGACTAACAATATGTTTTCAAGGAAGTGGTCTAGTAAAGTCAAGTTTCACACTTTGTAAATTTTATGATTCGATCTCTCTTCTTATCCTAATGAACGGTATAAATCGAGTTACGAACGTGGATCAAATTGAGCAAAGCTTAATGGATTGGACCCAAAATATAATTCATATAAGTCTCAAATACGACAAATGGAGTAGACTTTCCCTATCTTTCCCAAAATATTTGTACACATCATACTTATATTAGTGCGATGAATCTAGATATTACTCCCTCCGTCCCGGATCAAGGGTCCTGGGGTTGGATTTCACGCTTCTTAAGAAATTTTTAAAAAAATAAATAAAAAATTGTAGAGTGCGTCTGGGGAGAAACGCGTTTCTCCATTGCGTATGGAGAAATGGGGCTTATTATGTCGCGCGACGTAAGTAGCCAGTTTCTGGATATCCTTTACAAAGCTTCTGGATATCCAGAAGCTTTGAAATGGATAGCCAGAAGCTTTGTAAAGGACATCCAGAAACCAAGTATTTTTTCTGGATATCCTTTACAAAGCTTCTGGATATCCAGAAGCTTTGAAATGGATATCCAGAAACTTTGTAAAGGATATCCAGAAAAAATATTTGGTTTCTGGATATCCTTTTCAAAGCTTCTGGATATCTAGAAGCTGATGAAGTGATATCCAGTTTTTGTGGCTAGGTATGTCGCACGACATAACAAGCCCCGTTTCTCCATAAGCGACGGAGAAACGCGTTTCTCCCCAGATTTTGTGAAAATTGTAAGTGGGTAGAAGATTAGAGGAGAGAGAATGTAAAAGTTAAATGTGGGGTATGGAATAGTAGTTAATGATTGGTTTTTTTTGTAAATATGTCAACATTATAAGGGTATAATGAATAATTTTTTTGTAAATATATTTAAATTATAAGGGTTTAAATATCCGAAATACTGTTCAAAACTTGCTATTTATGAAAAGAATTGTTAAAATGGGACGAATACTCTCAAAATGAGCATATAGTTAAAGTATAAGATAAGGATCCAAAACAAAAAAGTATAAGGTTACGTGTTGAAGAATTAAGGTTTGTTTGCTCAAATATTAATTTAGGGATTGTACTGCATTCAATAATATACTCCCTCCGTTCCCGCCTAAAAGCCACAAATTTCTTTTTTGGGCGTCCCATTTAAAAAAACACTTTCCCTAAAAGGAAATCTTAAATCACTATTCTCTCCACTCATTTTCTCTCCTACTTTACTTTTACACTCACAACATTCTCTTTCTTACCTCACCTCCCACTCATTCTCTCTCCTATTTAATTTTTCATATTCACAACATTTAAACTTTTTCTCTTTCCTACATCACTTTTCTTAATTTGCGTTCCCTCTCTATTTTTTGCCTTTTAGGCGGGAACGGAGGGAGTATATTCTCATCTCAAATTGAATGGTTATATATGTTCATGACAATTTTGACCCTTTTTACTTGTGATTATTATAGTATAAAGTGTCCTTGTTATTATAAATATATTACGTTAATCTCCTCTAAATATAAATTATAAATATATAATTTATTTTTTATTTACACAAAATAAAAATACATTTAATTTTGATCAAATATTTATCAAACCAATATTTCCAACAATTAGAGACTATTTAAAACAGTAAATTATTTTCACTGTGTTTATAGTAGTGATAGAAATTCATCATCAAGTAAATGTGCTCAAAACTTATTTTTCATTTACACAAAATAAAAATTTATAATAAAAATTTATAGTACACACACATAGCAAAAGCTAATGATGGAGCCTTTACTGCATATGACTAGCACCCGTTAAATATTTAACGGATTTAGTTAATTATATGGATGATGACTTGTCAAAGAGGTTAAGGACATAAATCAAATGTTGGTTCAACACTTTAATGCATGATTAAGCTAATGGGTATTGCTAATAATAATTAATTTTATTAATTGAAACTCATAATCAAACATACATCAGGTTTTTATTTTGATAGTACCGTACACATAGCATAAGCACATCATGTAAATGTACTCAAAACTTATTCTACCCTCTATGAATCCTTACACCTGCTCTGGATCCATACCTTTGTTATTTATAGATTTTGATCATATATTAATTAGTAACTTTTCTTTAATTTAGGGGCAGAAAACAACCCTATAGTTGTTTCCTCCAGGGCAAGAAAAAGTGCTTGTGTCATCTTTAGAGTAGGTATAAGCATCCGGACATTTACTCTTAAAATACCTCGAAATATCTGTTGGGACATCTGAGGGGTTATTATTACACCCTCCTGGTACCCTAAACTGGGCCGGACACTGTCCGTTGATATCCCCGGTACATCTGATATTTTTACAACCCCCAGAGTTAGGGCTGAATTCCATTGGCACATTGAAGCCGTCAATAACAGATATGTCATAGAAGTCCAGGTTGCTAAATTGGTTTAATGAGAATTCGGCTAGTGTGGCTGGAGGTCGACCAGAGCCTTGGCATTGGAGGAGTCCGTTGCAATCACCGGTTTGACACGTGCCCCGACCTGACCCGTCAAAGTTACAGTTGGTACGGGCCCAAATACGGGCTCCGGCTGTGCCACCTGGGATATTGATGGACCATGTTTGGCCTTGGCCGAGTTGCCTACCACCACCTACGGGGATTGCAGCGGCCCACACGGTGAAGGGACAATTGTTTCGGACATCGAAAGTGGCTGCATGAGTGTAGTTAACCAAGAGGAGGAATATGAAAATTGGGAGGGATTTGAAGAAGGTCATGTTTGGGCTAGCTTAGGGTTGAATTATGTGTTGGTTTTGTAGTGAATTGTGAAGAGAATGAGCATGGATTAAATAGGGCGAGGATGTGTGGAATTTTGTATACAATGTGGTTATAAATTCCATGGAAATTAGGAGCAAATATCCAACTTGACTCACTTGGTATTATTAATGACATCATACTAGCTGACATCTTACTAATGGAATTTAAATGTACTATTTTTTCTAACAAAAAAAATCAAAATTAATAAAATATATTTTTTTTTTCAATCAATATCCAAATTCATCAAATTTAATTCGATAACAAAATATTGTACTACATCTGAATTCAGAACCTTATCCAAAAGCCCTAATTAGTACAACCACAGTAGAAAATACTAACCCTAGAACCTCCATTTTTTACAACAATCGGAAACTTCTTAACCGCCGAAAGGTTAAAGGAAAACGAGGAAAATCTAGATCGAAAGCTAAATCAAAAAATTTCAAGCCTAAAAGGCCTTGAATTCCTAAAAGGCAATTTGATTGACCTTTTTATTTATTTTATTTTATGATTCTTCTTTTATTTATTGTACTTTTTAATTTTCAATAAAATATAGGGGGCATTGCCCTTTTCGCAAATAAAATAAAATAAATAAATAAATAATAATAAAATAATTTTGTTATAAATATTATATTTTCTAAGACTACAATAATAGTAATGATTTAGAGTATATTGCTAAAACATACACATGCTCCTCCCCACTCGAAAAAACACAAAATTTTATTTTTGGTGTCCCATTAAAAAAGACACGCTCCCAAAATGAATTTTTTTAATACTTTTTTATTAATGAGACACTCTTGTTATACTCACAATAATTATTCACTTACTATTCTCTACCCCACATTCTCTCTCCTACTTCATTTTTCATACTCACAATACATACTCCATTATACACTCCCATTAAAAAATTGAAAAAAAACTATTGTATATGCAAATTAAGAAATAGTCCCATATTAATTTAGATTAAAATTTTGGTATAATAAGAAAAATTAATAATATAATAAGAGAAGAGAAAACATCTGAAGGAGTTGTTGTGAGTATGAAAAATAAAAAAAGAAACAGAAATGGTAGGAGAAATAGTAAGTACTAGATTGATTGTTTTTTTTAGTATGACAAATGAGTCTCACTAAATATAAAATTATAAAAACTTTGTCATTTTGAATAGTTTACAAAATTACACTCACGTGACATAGACGAAAAGGAAATAACTGTACACTTACGTGTAATTGATGTAGTATAATATTAAGGTGTATTAATAATAGGGTAGGAGAGAGAAAGTAAGATAGAAAATAGTAAGTGAATAATTGTTGTGAGTACAATAAGTGAACTCTATTATGTAAAAAGTACTCAGTATTAAAAACTTGTAATTTTATGTTTTGCAATTTTAATTGAGACACGCAGAATAAAAATGTTTACAGTTTCAAATGAGACGGAGTATATCTTCCATCTTCTAAATATTTTATTATATCCATCAATATAATAAATTATTTATTTATTTATTATTTATTTATTTATCTTTTATTTCATGTAACAATTATAGGAGCTTATAATTTGAACCACAGTAAAAGAAATAAATCCTATATTATCAACCACAAAATGTGCCACAAGGATAAATGAGGTCAGTTTAATTTATCTGTATACAAGAAAAGTCTAAAGTCTCATTTATTAAATCGTGTAGAACTGTATAAAAGAAAAGTCTAAAGTCTCATTTATTAAAATCGTGTAGAAATTATGGGCCGTAAGACTACCCATCACAACAACGGTGACTTCTGTTGTGCGTTGTTACGACCCAGTTCTGCCGCTGTCGCCTGCTATCGTTGCATGCCGAATTTTGGTCAATTTTTGCCAGAATTCGATCAATTTTTACCGAAATTCAGCAATTTTGATCGGAATCCGGCCGCCGATCACCGGAATCCGGTCGCTGGAGGTCGGAATCTGGTCGCCGGTCCATGGGCTTCGGACTCCGGTCACCGGCGGCCGCCGGAATGTAGTATTATGGCCTTAATTGATGTTGTATTTTCGAAACGTACATCATAATACAACATGGGGAAGAAACTTATCGGACTTTATGAAACTTTTTTAGAACTTATCGGACATAGTCCCAAATTTTTAACTTTTATATTCTCCCTCCTTTAATCTTCTACCCACTTTCAATTCTTTACTCATTTTAAAAAAAAAAAAAATCTTAAAAAGCGTGCAAAAATATCATGACTCAATTGAAACGAGACGAAAAAAATATATATTTTCAACGAAGTGGTTTAGTGGTAAATTCAAATCTCACACTTTGTCAAAAAAATAAATGGTAAATGTGATGGCTTTTAAAGAACAAGTAGTAAAGTACATGAGAATTTAAACTTCAAATGAATTTGAGTCTAGTTTATATTACATGCAAACAAAGACAATGGTTCTGGAGTATAAGAGTGCTACCGCATGCGTACATCCCGCGATTTCACTCCGTCGATCTTGAGAGGTCGAAGATTGATGGTCAGAATTAGTCCACAAAGCTGGAACACTGGGTATAAAAAAAAAAAAAAAAAAAAAAAAAAAAGACAATGGTGCAAGGAAATCACGGTAGTTATTGGTTAGGCAATGGCACGTGGATGGGTGTACTAGTGATGTTGTATGTATTGTTGTTATTTATGGTGGACTGGCGTTGATTTTGGACCGAAGGTGGCGGTGAATGGGGGATAGATAATGATTCATTTTCGAATGTACCAATAAGAAGAAGAATATCCCTCCTTAATTAAAAAAATAAAATTGTAAGGTTGGTTGTTGTCCCTCTGCCTAAATTTACTTAATATAGAAAAAAAAATCAAGGGTATTGTTCTTTTTTTAAAAAAAATATTTCCATCTCACTTTTAAATCTCATCCCTTAATTTTTTAAAAATGTAAGTGCAAAATATATTATAATAAAAAAATTGCCTTAAAAATTCACATAAAAAACTGTTCAAAATATCATTTGGGTTAAAAAGAAAAAAAAAACCGCTAAAACCATCGGATCAGGCGATTAACCGGAAATCCGGAATCGTGCACCGTGAGTTGGTGGTCCGTGTTTACGGTTTGTAATTTGATGAAATTTTTCAAAAATTATTTTTAGAATAACGTGAATATATCAAATATTTATAATATTTTATCAAGTTCAATAGAGTAACTCTTGCGAAAAACTAGTTTTTTTCAAAATATTATAAAAAACTAGTTTTCAGAACAGTTCATCACTCTTATTAGTTAGACTTAGTGCTTTAAAACTAATTTTTTTCTTATGTTACAAAAAAATTAGTTTTTTGCAAGATTTTGACAGTTCAATATAGTTGACCAATTAAATTAAAATACGACAAAATATAAAAGAGCTCCTATTGTGGATGTTCTAGAGTCTAACAATTATTAATGCTCCTTTGAAAAGTCCCAAAATGAATGTAAAAAATAAAATATAAATTTATTTTTAATCAAAAATAAATTTTATATTTTTATGAATATTTGTTTTAGGACCGACATTATATAATATACTCCCTTCGTCCCGGTAGAAGCGTCGCCATTTTAGGGGTGGCACGCAAATTAAGGAAAAGTGTGGGAAGAAAAAATATTGTAAGTGTAATTTGAAAATAGGAGAGAGAATTAGTGGAGGAAATAGTGAATTTAAAAAGTGTTGTGAGTGTAGAGGAGAGAGAATTAGTGGAGGGAATAGTGGATGGGTAATAGAATATTAATAAAATATTTTCTTTTTAGGAAAGGGTGACGTTTTAAACGGGACACCCTTTTGAGTAAAAAGTGACGCTTCGGATGGGACGGAAGGAGTATAAGTTTATAGAGCTAAAATCATAAACTCTATACAGAGGATTTTTTTTTTAGGGCAAATGACAATTTAGGGCCTGAAATATAGGGGGTAGTGTCGGTTAGGGGCCCCATGTCTAATTTTCCTTAAATCAGGGCTCAATATCTCAATTTTTCATCAATTAAGGGCTTTTTGACGAATTTTGTTAGAAAAGTCAGTTAAGTGACATGTGCCACGCATGTGATGGACTAAATTGAATTGGCACTAACTTTAAGGGGTTAAATGACATATTTTATAAATATGGAGGTTAAATGAATTTTTTTTAATTCCAAATAAAAACTCATGACTTTCTCTCTCTCTCCTTACCTCACTTTCTCTCTCTCTCTCTCTACTTTCCCAGATTCCGGCACTCTCCCCTTCCCAGATTTCGGCGACCTCTGCCATCCCCAGAATCCGGCGACCTCTCGTCCCCTTCAATCCATCTGACCCAATCCCACCCACCCAGTGGCCGTCGTCTTCCACCCCTATCAACCCTTCCCCAACTCCGACAACACACCTCCTCCCCTTCGTCTGCAAGTGGGGCTTCGACACGTCGGCGCGATTGAGGAAGATGGGTTAGTGGAAACTGCTAGGGAAAGGTCTGGTGGGGTTATGGAAACGGTGGACCTCGGTGATGAAGAAAGTGAGGTGTTGCTTAGAATTGGGATTAGGTTTCGGGTTTTGATGAAGAAGGGGGTTTTGAAATTGATCGGAGGAGGGGTAATAGGTGGTGGTGGTGATGAAGAAGATGGTTTTGCATGGTCTTGCGGCGGCGGAAATTGTTGAAGGGGGTGAGGGAACGGATTTAATGGGGGAGACAGAGATGAAGGAGGTGATGAAGAAGATGTTTTTTTTTCTTTTTTTTTCTTTTTTTTTATCTTTAGTGTGTAGATGTCCAATTTTGTGGTTTATTTCCAAAAATATGTTTTTATTATATAATGCTAATTCAATGATTTAATTATTTTCTAATTTTTTGTTTTATTTTATAATTTTTAACATTTATTTTTTATATATTTTAATTAGTTAAAATGTGTTTCATTAAAAAAAAATTGATTAAAAAAAATATTACAAGATTTACGTTAAAAATTAATTAATTTATGTGATAAATATATTTAATTTATATATTTTTAAATTTATAATGTGATAACTATAATTTATTAAAAAAATAAAAACAAAGTTGTATTTTTTAAAAAAATACTACACAATTTATGTGAAACTTTTATAATTAAGAAAAAAAATACATAAATCATAAACAATTTATTTTTAAAAATTAGTAAAAAACGGTATTTTACAAGAATTTTTTCATTTCTAAATTTTGCAATAAAAATTTATTACATTTTTTAAATAAAATTATCTTTTTTAAATAAAATTATCTTTTTTAAATAAAATTATCTTTATTAAATAAAAATTGGCAATTTTTTAAATAAAATTTTCTAAATCAAAAAGATTTAAGTGACATGTCACTTACTTTTATTTTTTTAAAAAAATATTACAAGATTTACGTTAAAAATTAATTATCATTTTTTAAAAAAAAATACTTTTTTCCTTTAAAAATACATTTATTTTTATATTTATAACATTTATTTTACAAGATTTACTTTAAAAATTAAATAATTTTTTTTAAAAAAAATACAATTTTTTTTATATTTATAACATTTATTTTAACATATTTTAAAAATTATAAAAAAAATTATATCTTTTCTAAATATATATATTTTCAAAAAATATTATTTTTAAAAAAATATTTTGTAACGGTCATCAATTTTTAAAAATTTACATTTTTGTCCTCAATAACTAATTTGCTTTTCAATTTAGTCCCAAAATCGTCATTTAACTGACTTTTCTAACGAAATCCGTCAAAAAGCTCTTAATTGATGAAAAATTGAGATATTGAGCCCTGATTTAAGGAAAATTAGACATGAGGCCCCTAACCGACACTACCCCCTATAGTTCAGACCCTAAATTGTCATTTGCCCTTTTTTTACATTCATTATGTGATACATTACAAACTCTTTCAACTGTCTTTACGATATGCAAAGTACAATTTCGATTATATTTATTTTTAGCTTAACTCTTGTCGATTTGAAGAAGAAAAATAAAATAATAAATATTGTATTGATAAAGGACTAATAGTGATATAAAAGCCATAGTTCAAGAAAGAAATTGAAAAAAAAATAGCTTACGGACTATTTTGACAGTGGACATTGACTGCCACTTCTACCTCACAAAATATGGCTGCAACGGGCGAAAGCTTGCAGTTTAAGGTGAACACTCCTCCGACTACCTTATCTGTTGGATCCTACACACAAAGACAAACGTGAACTAGGTAGGTCGGGACGTCTTCGGCTAAAGCTCATCCTCTATGAGTACAAGTGTACTTGCTGATATATACAGGGGCGGAGCCAGGAATTGCTCGAGGGGGGGGGCAAGATTTCACGGGGGTTCGGGGGCAGCGCCCCCGAAAAATTTTTTTCGGGTCGGACAAGTAAAAAATGGGTCGGATTCATGAAATACAATGTATTTTAGTTAAAAATGTAAAAAATTAAGAAATGGGAAAAGCCTAACTAATTAATTAAGATTGAAAAAATGTGAGGAAATTAGGAGAAAGAGAAAAAAAATGGATGGAGAGAAAGAGAGATTAGCAAAGATGGAGGACAAATAAAATGAATTGAAAATGTAGGTAGCAGGGTTCGAACATGGATTTGAAAGGAAACACCAAAGGCTTTAACTTCACCCCTTCTACCACTGAACCACACCACTCACTGGTGTTAATCTTGAAGTTAATTATATATATACATATATAAAAAAAATATGGGGGGGGCAAAAAAAATTTTTTTTCACTGCATTTCCGCCGCTAGGGGGGGCGAGTGCCCCCCCATGCCCCCCCCTGGCTCCGCCCCTGGATATATATATAGAAGAAAAGAGAGGACAAGAAGCTGAAGAAAATTCTTATGAAAAGTCTATTCTAATAAATAGTATTAAATGAAATATTTATTATATTTTTAAATGGTTTAATAGTTTAAATGTTGATTACGCTTATATCTCATTTATTAATAAAAATTGTATTTGTTATCTATTTTATTGTCTATATATGTGTGTGTATTATATTTATTAGTCTTCAATAGTATAAATAATACTGATAATCGTTTGAATTAGTTAAAGTTCATAAATATTATTCTTTTAATTAACTAAATTGATTGAGTAATACTCCCTCCGTCCCAAGAAAAACTTCATCTTTTACTCAAAATGGTGTCCCGTTTGAAGCTTCATCATTCTAAAAATGGAAATGATATAACATTATTTTAATTGGGATGGCCCACTACATTAACACTAACCCTTAATTTAACTAATTCTAACCCTAAACTAATTAAACCTAACCCAAATAATCTAAACCCAATCCAAAATCAGCCCAACCCAAAATCAAAAACCCAAAACACACAAACCCTATTCTCTCTCCTCACTTTTTCTTTATCGTTTCTAGATTCCGCCTCTGGCCATACGAAGAATCCTAGTTTCTCTCACTCGATTTCTCTCTCAATCTCGACTATCCAAAGAAATTTCCTTGAAATCTTGGGTTTTGTCTCTCTTAATTTCTCCTTTCTCCTTGGATTCAAACTTTTCCATCAAAATCCAAGATGAATCGACCATGGCGACGAACGATTCTTCAATCGTTGCCGGGGATTCTTCAAACTTATCTCACCTTTTGTCCATTAATGGTGAATCATCGGTTGGGGAACCCATTTTTCCAAATTCGTTGACTGATTCAGTGGTTGAGGAAACACAAGTTTGTCGAAACATATTTTGGGAAACTTTGGTTCAACCATGTCGAGGTATCCCTCCTATTTCTGTTTTTAATGAGCCATAGTGGTCTTTATCGAAGGAACTTGATGTAATTTATGCCCGAAATGGTTCAACCATGGTGGAATCATTTGAGCGGAAGGTAGAAAAGCACAGAAATTATTTGTTGATGTTGCGTTTGCATTGTCCGGCTGTACAACGATGGCTTAAGGAGCAGGTTTATGTCTTCTTTCTCTATCTCTGAAATCAATATCCTTGTTTGATTACATTTTTGGGAGTTTGGTTCTAATTTGGATGTGAAATGATGAGTATGGCTTGTTGACCTATTTTGTGATGTTTTGCTAAAATGTTCACTATTAGTTGCAACTGATAAGAACAATTTTTACATTGGTCTGCCACTATGTGTGCAATAAATTGTATTTGATGCATTGTTGAGTTTGTGTTTGATGAGATGCTCCGGTTCTATGATGATTAAAAACTGAGAAGAACTGTTATGTACATTTTTTTGCCTAATTGAAGTTTGGTTTGGTATTTTATGCACTGTGGTATGCTAATGTTGAGTTTGGTTTGAAGTCAGATTCGGCTTGGCTAGAAGATTGCATTCTGATCTTGTAGAAGTTTCTGCCATTTTGAATTTGGTGGCTGTATTTGAAGATGAACCAGCTGGGTGTTTGATTTTTTTGGTTATGTAATTTAGGTTTTTCATTAGCTTATAAAGCTAATTTTCCCATCAAAATTTTGGAGGGAAGTTTCAAAATTTTCAGCTGGGTGTTTGTCTTTTTGGTGAATAGTAATAAAATTTAAATTTGGTGGGAAGCATTAGTATTTATCACTTTGGATGTGACTTCACTAAATCAAGATTAACATTTTTCTTTCCATTATTTTTGAATTTATAAATTGATTTCTTAATTTTTGTGCCCTTCCCTAAATGGTGAAGTTTTTCTTGGGACGGAGGGAGTATGATTAACTATACAAACTTATATCATTAATACACTCATAATAATTGATGTAATAAATTCAAATTAATGTAAACTCTTCACATATCTTACCTCTTCCTATTAGTATATATATTAACATAGTACTTTATTAGTATTCAATAGCAGAATATAACTATTAGGGGTGTAAGTTGTTCGATTCAAACCGCAATTTGAGATCGAACTGAAACAAACCATGCAATTTGGTTTGGTTCGGTCTCAAATATTGGCAAACCACATGATTCGTTATTGTTTGTGGTTTGACCCTCCCAAACCAAATCAAACCACGGTTTGAGACTGCGAGACCGAACCACCAAACTGAACCGCGAGACAAAACCAACAGGTCAATCCACATTAAATAAACTAATACCAACTCTCGTTTTGTATCTTATTTAATATTTTCGTATATTTATTAATATTTAATGTTAGATCAATAAAAAAAAACTTATATTATATAGACTAACCTAACCCCCGTTTTGTATCTTATTTAATATTAATTTCATGATTTGTTATCTTCATTGCGACACATAAATAATCAAGTTATCTTCACGTTCGATATTGTAAATTTTTTTTTTATTCGGCCTCTCTTTTCCTCTAGTCTCTCTCTTCCTCCGACTTTTCTTTGAAACACTCACATCTTTTGCTCTTCCTCTGGGATCACGAAAAATTTAAACGAATCTGATAATAAGTTGCAGTTTGAATCGTGGTTTGAAGCGTAGTATAAACTGTGGTTTGAATCACGGTTTGAACCGCGATTTGAACCACAAAATTGAACCGCGATTTGAACCAAACCGAAACAAACCATATCGTTGGTTCGGTTTGAATGATTTTATGGTTCGATTCGGTTTGAAATTTTTTCAAACCGATAACTAGTAGTTTGGTTCGTAAATTTCCGTAAACCGAACCATTTACACCCCTAATGACTATCTATTACAATAGTAGAATGATATTGTCTATTAGTAATGTTCTTCTAATATAGTAACTAATATACTATGCTAATACTATATATTAGCTAATAGAAGAAAAACGAAAAGTCACACTATCTTAAAACTAATCACGACGTGGATTCATGAAACGTAATATTTCGCAAAACCTTGTACACGTTGCACTTTTATATGATTTATTTTACCTTGATTTTTAATATATATATAGATTTTGACGACTCTCATTTCTACCCTTCAATAATGACATTTTATTTATTTTACTCGACTCTTTAATTTTTACCCGTTTGATTGAGCGCTTGCGCTCGATATTGCCCATACAACTCGACCTGACTGCTATGACATGCTTACGGTACTGTCCAAATCCCCTCTTTTGCGTCTAACGTAAGCTTTGCATTTAAATCACCTGTTACAAAACATATAAAAACACTCCCTCCACAACTCCCGTTTGCATTTGGACTCACTCTCTCTCTATCTCTCTCACACACACACACACTCCCTCCATCTTTTCCTGGTACAAGGCAATGCGCTCCAATGGATCTGTTGTCCCATCATATTGCTTCATATGGGAGACGGTGAATTTCTCGGTTATCATCATGTTGGCAATGGCTGGGCTGAAACGTGACTCATTGTAACATGTTTGGGAAGCTTGGTGATATGGCAAGGTGATCCCAGGTACGTTCATCACCATCTCCCTCAACTTCTGCAACTGCCTGTTCACTGTATTTCCTGCATCAGGGTTAGCAGCGGCATAAAAGGTATTGAAATCTAGGGGTGTAAACGGTTCGGTTTAGCTCGGTTTGGGGAAATTTTAGAGCTAAACCGCTAGTATCGGTTTGGAGAAATTCCAAACCGAGCTAAACCACAAAAAAATTCAAACCGAGCTAAGCTAAACCGCCAAGGTTCGGTTTAGCTCGGTCTAAACCGCGGTTTGATCATTTTGATTTTATGACTAATCAATATAAAACAGTAAGTAACTAAAATAAACACAGTATTATCAAAATACCAAACAACAATCTTAAAACAATCTTTAGAGATGATGCAAGATTAAAGATGGATTAGATGTTTAGTACCTCATTTCGCTTCCAAGAAAGTGCGAGCAATTTCAATTTGCTGGCAGAGAATTCGCCGGAGAGTGACCGAAAATTGGGCGGAATTTGCCACCGGAAAGTGAAAATATCACCGGAGAAGATGGAGACCTTCCTTGCGAAGCTAACCCCACAAAAATCTCCTTCAATTTTGAGCTCAACAGAAACAAATCGCAAAACCCATTTACTCTTCAAACTTCAAATTTCTTCAAATATTTGCTCAAAATTGATGATTCGAGCTTGATAATCTTGGATAAAAGGAAGTATATGGGATGGGAATCAATATTTAGTGAGGAAGAAGGAATGATTTTGTGGTTTGATGAGAGAAATTTTAGAGAGAGAGAGAGAGAGAAGAAAGGAGACGGGGCTGTAGTAAAATAAAATTAGGTTATTCATTTAGGGGAAGGAAGGAGTAATATTTAAGGGAAACTCTTAATTTAATCCCTATTTTATTTTGTGGCTTCTCGAAAAGACAACAAAATATAGCCGCCTACAAGAGCTGGGACCATAGCTCGGTTCCATAGCTCGATTTCATAGCTCGGTTTGGCGGTTCGGTTCCATAGCTCGATTTGGCTCGGCACCCTCAAACCGCAAGCTAAACCGAACCACGTGGTTTGTAATTTTAATAAACCGAGCTAAACCACTTAAATAAAAAAAACGAGCTAAATCCCACGGTTTAGCTCGGTTCGGTCTCAAACCGCGGTTTGAGCTAAACCACTTACACCCCTATTGAAATCAATTTGAGGGTTAGCACTCCCTGTTGGTCCTTGAATGGGTGTTGCAAATGTCGCTGCGGTGGACTGACCAGCTTCAGGATTGGTGACTATACTATCAGTGGCACTAACCATCGGTATGAATCCCACATTATCGGTAATGTCCCTGTATCTCTATCAAAGCCGAGCCTCCTTGGTTGGATTGGAGAGAACCTGTTGGAGCATATGCTTGGGTTTACCCCTTGAAACACTCCAGGTGGTACATTCTGGCGTGCCCCGGATGACCCAAATTAAAGAGCGGATATTTCAAGAGGGTTGGAGCCTAGTGGTAAGGCACTCCTCACTTGAGACCAAAGGTCCCGAGTTCGAGTAAACCATGGGGGGAATATGGGAACATATGTTGATCCTCTTTTAAAAGGAAAAAAAAAAAAAAAAGCGGATATTTCACGTTGCAACCTGGTAACATTGTTCATCAGCATGGTGGAAGTATCGGTCTGCAACATCACCTGGCGTCTCAATTCAGTCATTGTATCTGTCAGGCTAGACAGGATATTCGCTGGAATCCCTTGCGTGGATGCGTCTCAGGATCCTCCTTGACCCTGGATCGTACCGGTGGTGGGACCAACATTTTGGCCCAAAGTCGTCATTCCAGTGGTGGCTCCCACCGAAGTCGTGGTGGTGGGACCAACATTTTGGCCCAAAGTCGTCATTCCAGTGGTGGCTCCCACCGAAGTCGTAGTGGATGACATTCCGTCTTTTGACGACTCTCATTTCTACCATTCAATAATGACATTTTATTTATTTTCTTCTACTCTTTAATGTTTACCTGTTTGATCGAGCGCTTGCGCTCGATATTGCCCAAGCAACTCTACCGCACTGCTATGCATGCTTACGGCACCTGTCCAAATCCCCTCTTTTGCGTCTAACGTAAGCTTTGCATTTAAATCACCCGTTACAAAACATATGTCCAAATCCCCTCTTTTGCGTCTAACGTAAGCTTTGCATTTAAATCACCCGTTACAAAACATATAAAAACACTCCCTCCACAACTCCCCTTTGCATTTGGACTCTCTCTCTCTCTCTCTCTCTCTCTCTCTCTCTCTCTCTCTCTCTCTCATACTTCACACACACACTTTTGTCCCCGCTCATATTTTTCCCGCTTCTCCCTTCCGATCTCAAATACAAACACAGAAAAAACGCATCAGAAACCCTAGCAAAATCAGTTGCTTCTTTCCGTTGAAAAGATTGTTATCTAGTGTGAATGACTCTCTTTTTGGCTTCATTTCGTCGGTTACAGCTTCAATGAAGTACATTGATGAAAGACAGGCTTGAAAGCAACCTTCTTCAACCCTGGAAATCAACTCCGATGTTCTTTCTCTCTTTCTGATGTAAGTAGTTTTCTTATTAATCAGTTTCGATTGAGATTGTGGTTTTGTTTTATATTAGTTTCAGCCGTTACTTTTGATTCTTTTTTGAAGTGTAAATCGCTTACTTGATTGAGTTTTTATTGCCGAAAACTGTTTTGACATTGAGATTTCTCGTATTTTCTTTGAGTTGTTTGAGTTCTTTTTATGGGCAGATTGAATGATTTGGGCAATGTGGATGCTTTTGAAGTTGTTTTCGTTGAGTGTAATTGCTCCGGGATCTGAAATGATAATGTGATGATTTTGGTTTTGATTGATATCTCATTGATGAAAGACTAATGCTTGATCTTTAAACCCTAGGAGGTTGTGTTCTCGTTAATACTTTCTAATGGTTGAATTGAACTGCTACTTTTGAAATTTATAGTGAAAAATACAAATTTGTTCATAGTTAGCAAAAATGGCTTCTTGGAATTAGAATTGGGTCAGAAGCAAGAGAAGCCCAAGTGTGAGCATAGGCTGGATTGGGCCGGTAATAGACTATATTGGAGATTTCAACTTAAAACCAATTGGTGATAAGGATAGTATAGCGGTCCTTAGTTAGTCCTTTGTCCATGGTTAGTTCTCCCCGGAGAGAAGGTTGAGGGTCGAGCACGTGGAGTCGGGGACCTTGTAGAAGATAGTGGGCCTTGTAGAAGAGACAGCCCACATAGAAGCAGATTGAAGCGATCATCAGACCACCATACCACCATCGATCGGTGGCTCTAATACCATCTTAAAATTAGAATTGGTAGAAGCAGAAAGAAGTCCAAGTGTGAGCATGGACTGGATTGGGCCGGTAATTGGAGGTTCCACCTTTAAACCAATTGTTGATGAGGGGAGTAGCCCCTCAAGTCTATATATCGGTCCATGTTTAGTACTCTAAGAGATGTGGGATGGATTGTCTAACATGGCTCTTACCCTACGAGGTTCCGTGTTCTATTTTCTCTTGTTCTTATTAAGATTTGTGAGTTCTTATGGTAGGTTGATTGGATGTTGAGGGTAATGTGGGTGTTCTTGAAGCTGTTTGGTTTGGTGAGTATTGTTGTTTGGGATCTTGAAGTGTAATATATTGATTTTTGGTTCAATTTTTATTGCAGTTCATTGATGAAAAGCTTTAAGAAACCCTCATACACTAATTTTGAGGTTTGTTCTCTCCTTCAATATGCACTTCTCTTATTTACAGCTGATATTGTGATTGGATTGGATTGGACAGTTACATTTGGTTTTTACTTTTTAATATTAACTCACTTGTTTAATTTCTAAGACAGCATAAATGTTGAGATTTGCTGTGATATTTATATTCTTGGTTCAGCTTCTTGAGTTTTATAGGTAGGGAAATGTTTGTTGATGCAAATGTAGATGCTTTTGGAGTTGTGTAATTAGTTGATTTGTTTGTGATCTGGAATTGAAATGGTTGTGATTTTGATTAAATGTGATTTTATGCCCAAATTTCAGGCTGAACTAGAAACTAGACCAAGGTTGAAGTAAGATGGACTTAACAAAGGAAATCAGTTTTGCTTCTTGTTCGTCGATTTCTGATAGTAGTTGTGATGCAACTACTCCGAGATCTTGCTCTGGTCGCGGGTAATGCCTATATGCCTATTAGTGGTTGATTATCTTGAAAAGGTAAATGGTTAATGTTTTGGGTCTTTTAATTGCAGAAAGAGTGGTGGTCCATGTAAACGTTCATCCCAGGCAGGATGGACTGAGGAAGAGGTTTGCAGATATTATTCGATTGTAGCTCGGTCTCAAAAGTTTTTGCCTTAATTTAACTTGTGGCTGTAATTAACTATGTTTTCCTTGTCTTGAAAATGACGAAGTTGTGCTTAGTTATGATGTCTATTATATGTACTTTTCTCGTTTCCATGGAATTACTTGAACGGTTGATATGTGTGATTAAGGTGGTGTTCCCAGAAAAAAGAGCTTTAGTAGCAGTTGGGGAATACTTTGTATGGGGTTCACTTGCAGTCTCAGTCAATTGCTTTTGCTTCTTTGCTGAATTTTCAATTGTTGATCACATTTGGAATTCTAACGAGGATTACTTCAATTTTCTTCTCTGGCAGGATAACATGTTAACTGAGTTCGTACAGAAGTTTAATGGGAGGAACTGGAAGAAAATAGGTGAGCTTCTCAAATTTGGTCATATGCATAGAATTTATATTAATTTTTCAAATCAGATTGGCCATCAATAATGAATTCTTTTTTCTAAGTTTTCACATACTGTAGATCATTTCAGTTCAATTGTAAATTATTAACGATATTCTCTTCTTTTTTTTTTTATTCACAGCTGAATGTATTTCTGGGAGGACGGATGTGCTATGCCTGCATCGCTGGCAGAAGGTTCTTAATCCTGAACTGGTCAAAGGACCTTGGACAAAGGAGGTTGAAGTTGAACTTTACTCCCTCCGTCCCATCTTTTTATAGACTTTTGGGTTTTGCACGGGAATTAAGGAGAAAATATTATATTGAAAGTGTTGTGAGTGTGAAAATAAAATAGGAGAGAGAATGAGTGGAGGGAATAGTAAATTATAATGGTGATGTGAGTATTAAAATAATGTAGGAGAGAGAATGAGTGGAGGGAATAGTAAAGATTCCTTTCCATTTTAGGTAAGTATATATTATTGTGGGACGCCCAAAAAGGAAAGTTTATATATTATCATGGGACGGAGGGAGTATATGTTACTCGAGTTGCTCTTGTTTTAGGAAGTAAAGTTTGTGTGATAATTGTTGTGAACTCAGATTGTAATCAGTCAAGTATCATGTTTCTTCAGGAGGATGACCGTATTACTGAGTTAGTTCTGAAGTACAGCTGTAAGAAGTGATCTGTTATTGCAAGGGCTTTACCTGGCCGAATCGGAAAGCAATGCCGGGAGAGGCAAGTGATACTCTGATACTTCTGCTACTCCTATTAGTATATTAGCATATAAATAACTTTTAGCCATATTTAATTCAAAGCAAAGATTCGGACCATCTTATGTTCCTTACCCAAAGCTTTCATCTTGAGTTATTTTGTGTGATAATGTTGTTTACACTGAATAGATGCATGAGTCTGTAATTTTTGTATGCACAATGAACACAATTTATCATTTTAGAGCTATGATAAATGAATGCTTATTTTTGTTCTTGATCAAGAACAAAAATGGATATTCATCCTTATTATTTTCCACATTTATCCTTATTATTTCTGAATGAAAAACTTGCAGGTGGCACAACCATTTAGATCCATCCATCAAGAGAGATGCATGGACAGAAGAAGAGGAGTTGACCCTCAGATATTACCACCAGATATATGGGAACAAGTGGGCAGAAATAGCAATGTTTCTACCCGGAAGGTATTCACCCCTGAATAATCTAAGTAATTCAGGAAAAACTCTTCACACTTGCTCCCTATTTCCCAAATGAGTACCAAATCTCAGCAATCACATATTGAAATACTTTTAATCAGAGCTCTTACTTATGAGTGAAATAGGGTAAAGTGTTATATTTTGAACTTGTTACTAATGATGCATTAAAGTTGATTATTTCCCATTGAAGATTTGCAATATCAATCTTATTAATGTCATTGATATATGGATTGCTTGTCACCTGCCAAAATAATTTAAGTCTTTATGTCATTTACTGATTCTGGTGGTCTTCTTTATTTGGGTTTTGACAGGACGGATAATGCTATTAAAAATCACGGGAATTGTTCGTTGAAAAAGAGGATGGATCTGAATTTGCCTCCAACTTCTCCGCTGGATATTTCAGGAAGTAAATTATTCAAGTTACACAGTGATACATGTTCAACAGATTTGGCTCTTGGAAATGGTAATTCTGGTGAGAGCCATATTGAAGCAAAACCTCCATCATTAGCAACTTACATATCTCCTGATTCAAGAGTAAATAATCTAATAAAGCCACTCAGGGGGATACAATTTTCGCCATCACTTCCGAAATGATGATTGAATCTCCTAAAAGGCCTAGGATTGATGGAAACAATAGCAAAGAACTCAGATTTGGGAGTCAACCAGAAAGTTCATTTTTGAGTTTGTCGCCTTTAGGATTCACTGGGCACAATCATCAAGTGGTCCCCAATGATGAATGTCATGGGTTCATGTTTTACGAGCAACCTCATATAAAGGATGTCGCCATTCCAATGGAGAATTGCGAGTCTCCGAGTACAGAGTTTTGTTCCCCTCCGCCTGAGCTTCAATTAAGCATCTCTGTTTGTGGGACCAGTCCAGAGTCTTTGTTAAGGAACTCTGCTATGAGTTATAGAAATACTCCCTCAATCATTAGAAAAAGGACTTCAAGAGTAGCAGGCAATGTGAATTTTCCAGATTGTCCTTCAACTCCTTTACAAACAAATTTCTCTGCTCGTCATAATGAAAATATCAACAGCTCAGGCTCAGGGATGAAGCGCAGTTTACATTCTCAGCTTCATAAATCTAAACCATCTGAGAAATCTTTAGGAAGACGTCTGGATTACATGTTTGATACGGAGTGGGATCCAACGGCTGTTAGATGTTGCACACCAAGTTCAGCACACCGTCGTCAGAAGTTAATTTTGGTACCAGTTTGATGTTGACTCCTTGACATCCTTTAGTTAGTGAAATAGTGAGCATATCTCTCTCTCTCTCTCATACTCACGGTATTTCACAAATATTACTCCCTCTATCCCTAAATGAATGTCCAAAATCAAGAAAATTTTGTCTCAAAATGAATGTCTTTTGGCAAAAAACTTTGTCCTAAACGCTTTTTTACCGCCTTCATTTTATTATTGTAAAACTAAATGTTTAGAAAGTGGATAGCAAGCATATTTATGAATCTTTGCTATTATAATGTATAAAAAGCACACATTTTAAGAGTATCCCTTGAAAATAAATTTAGATATTCAATTAGGGACGGAGGAAATACGTAGCTTCTGATAGTTCTGCTGTGGATTGGCCATTTTTTACTATTTTGTGTTGATCATTGCTTCATTCTTTGATGAAATTATCATTTTCTGCAGATGATAATAAGGCGAAAATAAATTTCTCTGGGAATGTCGTCAACTATGTGAAACTGTCTACAGAACGCAAGTCGTACGAAGGACACTTTCTGATGGCTTGTGGAACATATAACATTGAAGGTGATTCGAGTCAATTATATGCACACTGATCTTTGTTCTGCTACGCTAAAGGCAGAAAACAAACGTTTATGGTGAAATCTTCTTTCTTAAAAACCTTACAGTGATCATTGTTGGCTCTAAAAAACTCACCTTCCTTTTTTCTTCGATCAGAAAAAACTTACAGTGATCATTGTTGGCTCTAAAGAACCATTTTGATGGTTTTGAATTTCGTTATATTGCTCAAGTCCTACGGTAGAAATAAGCTCCGTTTGTTTTGGGAAATGTTTTTCGTAAAAAAAGTTTTCCTCATTTTTTGGAAAACATTTTATAGGAAATCATTTTCCGGAAATCATTTTACGCGAAACAAACGAAACCTAAGATTCAATATATTCCTTTGCACCTTTGTCTTTGTTGTGAAATTGTAACTTTACCAAAATATACCTGGTAATATCTGGGTTTTTTTAAAATGTACTGTATTTTGTCTCAAAATGAATGTTCAAATTTGTTTTTAATGAAAAACAAAAATAAGCATTTATTTTGGAGGGTGAGACTAAAATTTAGGGGCTTTTATCAAAAACTACTTATGAAAGATGGATATTACAAACAAAAAAAACACACAAGTCGGATATTACAAAAAACTACTTTCTTTTTAATCTTTTTTTTTTTTTTTTGCGTTTATCTGTCAAACAATTGATAAATGCATTTATTATGTTTAATAAAAAATCAAGTACAAAATACTCTTTAAAAATCTAATAAATGAATTTATCAGTTATAAACAATTGATAAATGTATTTATTAGTTATTTTAACTGAAATGGCTAAAAAAATAATTTTTTATAATATCACATCTTACATATTTTAAATATTTTTTTTATTTTTTTTTGTGAATAACATTTTTTTAGATAGTTTTTGGTATAAAAAAGTCCTAAAATCGAGCCTCAAAAGATGGGGAAATATATTTTAAGAATAACGTGTTAAATTGGTATCATTGCGCTTATCATTGTGCCCCGTATCATTTATGATTTACATATTCGAGAGTAAGTTGCCTGGACCCCACCCCATATTTCTTTTATTTCTCTCTTTTGTTCTCCTCCCAATTTCAAAGAGTTGCTATTATAAAAAACAAAAAATGTGTTTTATCAAATATTAAAAGAAAATTATTTTTACATTGACACTTAATAATATATTCATTGGCACTCTTTATTCTGACACTTTTTATACTAACACTGGCACTTTTGTATTCTACACTGACACTTAATAATACATGCATTGACACTCTTTACACTTTTACACTGACACTTTGTTACACCAACACTTAATAATACATCAACTAACAAATTTTACACTGACACTTTGTTACATTAATACTGACACTTTTTTATACCAATACTGGCACTTAATAATACATGCAATGACACTTGAACGGAATAAAATGTGACGGGCTCAGCCCAACATCACTCAATGGGTCAGCCCTCTATGCAGACCAAGTCAAAGTCTATTAAACTAGGTATAAACCTAAGTCTGACTTGGGTCAAAGATTCTTTACCCGAGCGGTTCATGATGTCTTTACCCAACATGCCAAAGGAAAGATGCTTTGCTTTTATCCAACATGCCAAAGTAAGGATGCTTGCTTTTATCCAAAGCATTTAAAAGGCTTCTACTTTGAAGAAAACAACAGTGCCCATTTTGACCAAGGATACCCATTCAAACGGCTTGGTGAGAGAAAGATGCCTACAAGGCCCTCTCTCATTTATAAATAAAGGGGACCCAAAGAAGGCTCGGGTTCTACACTCTCTCTCCTTAAAATTACCCGTTACGCCTTCCCTTCCGGTTTATCTCCATACACATGAGCTTATTCTCACGCCAGGAGGGTTTGCGCGGGGTCAACCCCGCGCCCTAATCTGATGTCTGTTTTGCAGATAGTCCGTCCGTTCGTCCAGGATCCAACACCGCATTCCCGAAGACTGATTGGGTACCCCCGGTTCTGCCCATTTTTTGCGTCATCAGTTTGGTTCCATTGCCGGGAATCAAACCCGGGTCTCCTGGGTGAAAGCCAGATATCCTAACCGCTGGACGACAATGGAAGAATTCATGTGCCAAATTAGAACCAGACTAAGCTGGAGGGAATGGGATCTTATTCTTACTTTGTGAGATACAGCAAAATTTCATGAGATGTAGATCTGAAGAACGGAAGGGGCAACCAAATCAAGAGAGAAAAAATAAAATCAAAAACCAATTTTGTTTCTTCTTCATCTCCTGCTCCTGCTCCTGCTGGTTAGTCTCCTGCTCCTGCTGGTTAGTCACATTCATGGAAGCCTCCACTATTCTCCCACTACTCTCTCTCTTCTCTCCAAAACAACACAAAACAAGAAATGGAGCTTTTCATTCTCTCCAACCACTGAAACAGAGGACTTATCATCCCTCTCGTATCAACTGCAACAAGATATTCGTACCAGAGGTTGAACGGGTGACTAGTCACCATATGGAGTAGACAAATGATTCAAAGCTTCTTCAAATGAATGATTTGGAGAAGCATCACCGTAAAGCCAAAGCGAAAGAACCTCCACAACTTCTTCACATTTGTTGCGGTTAAGATTGTTCTTGCCCGGCTTGAGCCATGCGCATTTTGGAGCAAGCAAACAACAGAAAATGCTACGAACAAACCGACCTCTTGATAAACTCGGGTCGTCGATTCCATTCAACAAAGAAGACAACGGCGACGAGCGTGGTGTGCGTCAAGCTTCGAAACACTCGAGCGGCTCTCGTAGCTCGTCGTTTCTCTCTGTCGACGATGGAACCCAAGTTTGACAGTCAAACGACGACGATCTCACTCGTCTAGACAACGACGCATGAGGACGAGCTCGCTCAAGATAGCTCGTACCCATCCAAGTTTTACAAGACGACCTAAATTACCTTGGCACGAAGACGAGCAATCCCTGGCGGTGAACTACGACGCTCAAGACCGCCTCAAGCTACGACCGACCAAAAGCGGAGCAGACGCCCCAAAACCCAACACCGATCTCAAATCGATCTCCCCCAAATTCGGGTCGAGTCATCGGCGCCGGCTCCGGCCGCCAAAGCCCAGCGTCGCCGATTTCCCAAGCAAGAAAGTGCGAGAAAAATTACTCATCCAAGCTCGCCAGACGAGTTCCCATCCGAAAGCCACATCGTCGCCTCATACCGGTATCCGTTTTGCTCCATTAACACCGATCGACTCTTTATGGAGTTTTGAAGTCCGCCTCTCACTGGGTGGTCTACTAAAAGAAAGGGCATTGGAAATTAAAAAGTGGAAGATAAAGAAAGATTTAAAGTGGCACGAAATTAAAATAGTCTCTTCTTGAGACCAGAGAATCACATAGCTATCCAAGGCAAAAATTCGGTCAAGTCGATTTGAACGAACTACAGCAACAATTCGGTAGAAGATTCGCTCTCCGACTCGGAGCACGAACATAAGCGGGTATCCTACCCGCACTCATAAGCCGGGCATCCTACCCGCATACTCGGATCGAACCTCGATAATGGTCGGGTCGCCACGAAACCTCGGAGCGAACCTCGACATTAGTCGTCAGTCGTCACGAAACCTCGGAGCGAACCTCGACATTAGTCGGTCGTCACGAAACCTCGGATCGAACCTCGACATTAGTCGGTCGTCACGAAACCTCGGAGCGAACCTCGACATTAGTCGTCGTCACGAAACCTCGGATCGAACCTCGACAATTGTCGGAGTCGTCACGAACTACATTCACTTTGATCAAGTATAATGATCGACGAGGGTCGTCACTCGTCACTTAGGATTTGGGTCGCCCACGTAATCGAGGCACATCCAGTATGACAACACGTGGCCGACAAAGGTCGTCACTCGTCGGCTTAGGATTTGGGTCGTCCAGCGTAACGAGCCCATCAGTATGGCGACCACGACCGACGAAGGTCGTCGCTCGTCAACTTAGGAGTTGGGTCGTCGCGAACGAGCCCGTCAGTATGACAACACGGCCGACAAGGTCGTCACTCGTCAACTTAGGAGTTGGGTCGTCGAGCGAGCCCATCAAGTATGACTGATACTTGGCCAAACAGGTCGTCGCTCGTCATCTTAGGAGTTGGGTCGTCGCGAACGAGCCCGTCAAGTATGACAATACTTGGCACAAAGGTCGTCGCTCGTCAACTTAGGAGTTGGGTCGTCCCGCGAAACGAGCCCGTCCAAGTATGACAACACTTGACCGACAAAGGTCGTCACTCGTCAACTTAGGAGTTGGGTCGTCCGCAGAACGAGCCCATCCAAGTATGACAACACTTGACCGACAAAGGTCGTCACTCGTCAACTTAGGAGTTGGGTCGTCCACAGAACGAGCCCATCCAAGTATGACGACCCCTGACCGACGAAGGTCGTCACTCGTCAACTTAGGATTTGGGTCGTCTATACAGGACGAGCCCATCCAAGTATGACATAACAGGACCAGCTCAAGCTCGTCGCATTGTAGCTCATCATTTAGCCGCTCGTCACATAACTTTCTGCCCGTCAAGACGAACTAGAAAGTTGGGGGCCTCTGAACGGAATAAAATGTGACGGGCTCAGCCCAACATCACTCAATGGGTCGGCCCTACATGCAGACCAAGTCAAAGTCTATTAAACTAGGTATAAACCTAAGTCGACTTGGGTCAAAGATTCTTTTACCCGGCGGTTCATGATGTCTTTACCCAACATGCCAAAGGAAAGATGCTTGCTTTTATCCAACATGCCAAAGGAAGGATGCTTGCTTTTATCCAAGCATGCAAAGGCTTCTACTTTGAGCGGTGTGCCCATTTTGACCAAGGATACCCATTGGCTTGAGAGAAAGATGCCTACAGGCCCTCTCTCATTTATAAATAAAGGGGACGACGAAGAAGGCTCGGGTTCTACACTCTCTCTCCTTAAAATTACCCATGCCTTCCCTTCCGGTTTATCTCCATCTGCATGTGAGCTTATTCTCACGCCGGAGGGTTTGCGCGGTCAACCCCGCGCCCTAATCTGGTGTCATTTCGAATAGTCCGTCCGTTCGTCCAGGATCCAACACCGCATTCCCGAAGACTGATTGGGTACCCCCGGTTCTGCCCATTTTTTGCGTCATCAACACTCTTTACACTTTATACGGACATTTTGTTACACTAACACTGACACTTAATAATACATGCTCTGGTACTCTTTACACTGACACTTTGTTACACTAACGATGTGACTTTTTTTACACTAGCACTTAATAATACATACACTGACACTAGCGGGGAAATTAAAACACATTTTTTTCTAACCTTTTAAAAGAAAAACGCGTTTTTTTAAGATTTGCCCTCCCAAAACGTACTTCCTCCGTCTCAAAATGTTTGTCCCATTTGACTTTTTTGTTAAACTTTGACCACAAATTTATGAGAGATTAATCATGTTTATGAAATTCTAAAAGTTGTTGTTGATAATATTATTAATAGTGAATCAATAGAAATTTTTAGAATTTTATGAACGTAATTAAATTGTCATATATTTGTGGTCAAAATTCGACAAAAAAGTCAAATGGGACAAATATTTTGGGACGGAGGGAGTATTTCTTATAATTATCCTCATTTATATTTTCTTTTTGTTTTTTTTTTTATTGTTGTTGAGAAGCAATGTGGTTTAAAGTAAGTCAAAGAATATTCCAATTTTTGTTTTGAGTAAATGGATGGATCAATAATTTTCTGGGTGGAGAGAGTATTACGTATCAACAGGTCAGCAAAAGTAAATGCGTTAATATTTTCACTTAGCTGTGGGCCTTTTTCATTTTGTTTGATTTTCATTACTTAGCTGCTGTGTGGGCCTGTGGCAAACGAGATCCCCTCATCCCCCCCTCTCTCTCTCTCTCTCTCTCTCTCTCTCTCTCTAACAAACACCGCTGATCATAGAGTATTTGGTTAGCGCGCTTATCCTCAATCCTTAACGGCTTCCCTCGGTTTGCTCAACCCGCTTCCGCATCTCTTCTCCTATATTCTCTCTAACCGTATCAATATTTACGTACGCAATTCAACTTCTTCTTCTTCTCTTTTTCCTACTTTCTCCCCTCTCTCTCTCTCTCTCTCCATTTTCTACTCTCTGCTATGGGTTCATCGGATCAGAAATCGATTCTAGTCACCGGAGGCGCCGGATTCATCGGCACTCACACCGTCGTTCAGCTTCTTCATCAAGGATTTAGAGTTTCCATCATCGATAATCTCGACAATGCTGTTGAAGACGCCGTTCACAGAGTTAGAGACCTCGTCGGTCCCGATCTCTCTCTCAATCTCGACTTCCATCTGGTACTACGAACTACTTCTTCGTTAATTAATTTATTTCACTTTGTTTCTCTAGAATATTCACGTTCTGTAATTACAGCAAAATCCGTACCTAAAATAGCTTGAATCGAGTTCGAATCATGGATTAATGTATTTGAATTGAGGTTATTAGTAGCCTGACTAACCTAGGGATCGTAAGTCCACTTCCTTCTTTTCCTCTAACTTTTTTGTTTACCGAATTATGCAATTTTCTTCATAGTAAGTCGGCCGGATTTATTTTGTTTTTTCGTGATTATGGTCGCAACGTTAGTATACTGATTTATGCGACTTACTGTCTTAGTTCGTGAATTTGAAATAATATCTTCATTTCTTTCTTGTTGTTGTTTAATTTCATGTCATATTTACTCCTCTTCATTAAAGTTCTGTTTCTAGGTTATCTAGCAATCTCAGTTTCGTGATCTATTAGTTCCATATATAAGTTGTGCGATTTAGATATAATTCTTTACTTGGTTCAGTTTTGTCAAAAAAAAATATTATATTGCATTTTTTCTATTTATTATACAAAAATTTGTTGTTTTTTCAGTTTTATTTCATGATAAATGTCTGGATTTATTTATGTTCTGCATTTCGGAAATTGACGTTTAACTTATAAATTTCGTGATTTATTTTTTTCTTTCCTTCTTACATGCTCTGTGTGTTTATTTTCATTGTGATTGCGTATAGTTTATTAATATTATCAGCAACCAGATGCAAGTATTAGGTAACACTAC
This sequence comes from Adenophora triphylla var. japonica, assembly GCA_022495995.1. Taxonomy (NCBI): domain Eukaryota; kingdom Viridiplantae; phylum Streptophyta; class Magnoliopsida; order Asterales; family Campanulaceae; genus Adenophora; species Adenophora triphylla. The sequence goes on along the minus strand of JAFEMH010004851.1, from coordinate 136,094 downwards.
ATCTTACTTAGGCTAATTTGCACCTGTCTGTATGCAGGGTGATATCAGGAAAAAGGAGGACCTGGAGAAGTTATTTTCTCAAACTAAGTATGAGAAATTGACATTTTACTTTCATATTTGTGATTTCCCACTCTTGCGTTCGAGTTAAATTTTCATATGCCTCTTTGATTGGATCTTCTTTCATCTTCCACTTTAATCATATTTTCATTTGATCGTCTTTTATGGATAATTCATTTGGTATTTTGCTGATTGTTTTGTTACTGAAACCTGATTAGATTTGAAGCTGTGATCCATTTTGCTGGGCGTAAAGCTGTTGGTGAGAGTGTGATCCATCCTTTCCGATATTTTGATAATAATTTGATTGGATCAATCACTTTATACCAGGTCATGGCCAAATACAATTGTAAGAAGGTTTGTCTTGAAAGATTTCTTTTCTTTGGATTTGATTTCAGTTTAAACAATTACTCCTATAAAATTTACATGTATCTCGAAGAAAAAAAAACCTTAGTAGTCACAGTTGAGGTGCGTCAATTATTCGAATTTATTGCACCAGTGCTGATGTTTAAGGCCACCATCACTATCATCTTCGATATTTCGCTTATTATGTATGACTTTAGCTGTCTTCTGCAGTAATTACACAACGAAATATTTAATTAATTTTCCTTTAGCTTTGGCAGCATTCATTTGTTTCAGTATTAACGGGCAATTGGGGGATTCTTTTCTTACCTTTGAGTTCTGCATTTCATGTCTGATGTTGTTTGACCAGTAAATCTGATTTCTGGCATATAGTTGGTCTTCTCGTCATCTGCAACTGTATATGGGCAGCCTGAAAAAATTCCATGTGTTGAGGATTTCGAATTGAAGGCAATGAATCCTTATGGACGCACAAAGGTATCAGCTGTAGTGCCCTTAATTGATTACGTATGACTATAATTTTCCATTTAACTAAATCAAAACCTATTCATCTTTTTATTTGATCAGCTCTTCCTTGAAGAAATTGCGAGGGATATTCAGAAGGCTGATACAGAATGGAGAATTATTTTGCTCAGGTACTTTAACCCTGTCGGAGCTCATGAGAGTGGAAAACTTGGTGAAGATCCAAAGGGCATACCAAACAATCTTATGCCTTACATAACACAAGTTGCTGTTGGAAGACTGCCTGAATTGAATGTGTATGGTCATGATTATCCAACACCAGACGGCACTGCGGTACGTAGACTTGAGAAGAATAAGGACTTCATAAGTCTAATTGTTGATCAAGGCCATTGTTATTTCTCAATTATGTTCCATCCGTATGCCCAGTTCACCACAGATGTTTGAGTAATATTATGTTTGTTGGAAATGACAGTTGTTCTGACTTGCATGTAAAATTGATCACAGATTAGAGACTACATCCATGTTATGGATTTGGCAGATGGTCACGTTGCTGCCCTACGAAAGCTTTTAATAAAAGATGATATAGGTGATTAACATTTCTTCCCCCCACAATGTTATAAGCATTTCCAGACCCTAATAAACTTCTTCTGCTTAGGTTGTTTTGCTTGCAACTTGGGAACTGGAAGAGGAACATCTGTGCTTGAAATGGTTGCAGCATTTGAGAAGGCTTCTGGAAAGGTCTCTCTCTCTCTCTCTTAAGCACACACTCATAAGCACACAAACGCACATGACCTCAAGGGTCAAATATTTAGCTCAGATGTCTGAGAGGGCTAATGTGTATACCTATATCCTTCAGAAAATACCTATCAAACTATGTCCAAGGAGAGCAGGAGATGCCACAGCTGTTTATGCATCAACAGATAAAGCTGAAAAGGAGCTTGGCTGGAAGTAAGTTCTAAAATTCACCTTTTTCTTAGACAAATGCATAGACATGTTTGTTGATACTCTCTGAATGCAACATAGAAGATACCCTGTTGATGCAGGACATATATCAAACTTTGCTATATCTTGGTCAAACTTCAGCACTTTTTTTTTTGCATTTTAGGTGATCGTACCAAAATGCTCTCAAAGAGTAACGTCTTTTGTGAATTTTTTTTTAATTTTGGTGGGGGAAGGCGGGGGTCCTTATTTTCAGTTGGTAATACTTTTGAAGAACTAATTCTAAAGCAATCTAGAAACTGCAAAAAGAATGAGAAAAATGACTTAAGATTTTCGTTTTTCCAAGTTTTGGGTTTGTGCTAATACTTTGGTATATCTCAGTCAAACTTCAGTAATTTTTTTCATTATACCTCCGTTTTACTAATCTTAATTTTAGAAGAACTAATGAGGTGAGGGTGCGTTTGCAGGGCAAAGTACGGAATAAACGAGATGTGCAGAGACCAGTGGAAGTGGGCTAGCCTGAATCCTTGGGGTTATGTTTCCCCCAAATCTCCCAACCTAAAATGAACAATTTTCAACCATAAAGTCTTAAGTTTTTAGTGATGGATGCTCAACTATGCATCATCTAGTTTCTTAGGTATTCTGATAATCGTCATGCTAAGCATGTCCATATGTTGAAAATTTCCTTTTACTAAATTACAATTTTAGGGGTTAAACTGATTATGTAATTGTCAGAAATATTTTAAAAGTCACGGCATGGGTCTTTATAATGTCATCGCATTCTGAGTCCAACGCAGGAAATCAGTGAGAAGTGGAAGTCGAAGCTGTTGGTTAACTAGTTAAGTCATCCATTCGTTTGTGTACCTGTCGTGTATCGTAGGGTTCACACTTGCTAGGAATTCACTTTTTTTTTTCTTTCAAAAATTGGATTTATTTTAATAATGATAGTCAATTGGCATATAATAGGCTAGCACAAGTATAAACAAGAGATACAACTTGTCGATATAGAGCTTGTGGGTTTCAAACCTGTGACCTCCCTCTTACGAGAAAACCCTTATTATCAAGAGTAATACTAGGATGGATAACCTCTAAAAAATTCTCGTGATGCAACCCCATCCCATCCATTTGTGTACCGAAATAGACACAGTCACAGCTTCTCTTTGCGACTCGGCCAGTCGGCCTCTCCTTCCCGGTCTACCGCCAAGCGCCCAGCCACCATTACCTCACAGCCCTATCGCCAACTGACTATTATGGTTAAATGACTGTTTGGTAACTTTTGTAGAAAGGGATGTATTCATGACCATTAGTGAGGATGAGATTTTAACTTATTTTCAAAAGATGAATCCTATGAAACGTCAAATGTAAATTGTGTTTATTTTATGTAATGTTGACGCATTGAAGCCTATTATATTTATGTATGTAAACATTTTGAATTTTAGTTTCACGCCAATTTTTTATTTTTTTAGTACAGAACAGGCAACACCAAATGTTTTGGTGTAGATCCGCCACTGATCGGGCGTAGTAGTGTTCAACTAGTCTCTCACAATACCTATTTTTTTTTTGTTCTTTAGCAATAATTTTAGTTTAGTTTAATTATTCTCATCAAAATCTAAAAATTGTTATCGATAGTTTATAATAGTGTATCAATAACAAGTTTAAAAATTTATTGCTCAAAGTACTTCACGAGAAAAAAACGTTGGGAAGATCGTTTTAGGAGGGAGGGAGTATTAAAGAATGTATTCAGCTACCAAAAAATAAGTTTAAAAAAGTCTCTTTCTCCATCACCTGCTTCCTTTTAAATAGAGAAAATACCTCATTCTTCAACAAATATGCTGCCAATTTGCCATTTAATATAACAGGCTTAGAGAGACCCCATCCAAAGAAAGGAGCAAGAAACTTCAGAAAGAAACAGAGCCATAAATGAAAGATGAACCAAGACTCCGTAGTAGCAGCGATCAGATTAACTCCATGTCAACAGTTTCACCAGTTGCGGCTTATTCTCCAGCAGCACAACAAACCGTGCTGGGAACTCCATCACCATTTTCATTCTCAGTTGCTTCAACGCGTTGGAGTTCTAGGCCTGCTATTCATCTTTCCACTATCTTCCTTCGGTCCATGGCTCTTGTTCTAGCCTTTGCTTCTGCTCTTGCACTTGCCGCTCCATCACCTAAAAAGAAGGCAAACAAATCAGAGCCTAGCTTCCATGAATATCCAGAACTAATGTAAGATTTGCCTTTTCATGTTTTGGTTGAATTTATTTATTTTCTTATACTCCCTCTGATTCTTAATGATAGTCCCATTTTACATTCAAAAATTTTAACAACATTTTTTTAATTTCTAATGCTATCCTCGAACCCCAATCAACACATAGTAAGCTCGAGATTTCAAGTACAATCAGATGATGCAGCCAGCTGGAATTCACGGGGAATTTCAGCTGATAAACTGGAGAGTTTTTTTTTACTCGGATAAAGGAAATTTGTGACAAGCAAGACCTTGTTTTTATAACTGTGCAGGTATTGCTTTGTAGTGAACTCTTTAACTTTTCTTTACTCAACCTATCAACTCTTCAAAGGCGTTTGCGACATTGCTTACAGAGGCATTCTTGTTTCAGACATGATGTCAGACTATGTTAGCTTCATTCTTGATCAGGTAATCACGTAAAGTGTTGGAAAAAAACCCCATCCTTGTTTTCTACTCCCTCCGTCCCTTAATAAACATCAAATTTCCTTTTCGGTCTGTCCCTAATAAATGTCGTATAAACATTGACAAGTCAAATGCGACATTTATTATAGGGGAGGGAGTAATTTCTTCATGCGTGCTAATCTGTTGGTATGATGCAACAGTTGGCAGCTTACCTCCTTGCCTCATGCTCTTCATTAGCAATACCAGCCATCCAAAAACTGGGACAAAGACAAAGTTCGACACTCTGGAAAGCATCAATTGTCTCTGTTTCCATGTCTTTTGCTGCTTTCTTAGTTATTGCAGCTTGTGCACTTATATCTGGGTACAAGCTCTGTAAAAGAGTCATATGGTGACATTTCATTTTCTTGGCACAAGTCTTGTTCTTTGTATCGCACAACACCCTGAATGACCTTCTAGCTTTGTCAAATGTAAAGAAAAAAGGGATACTATTGTTTTAAGTCTTATGCCCACATGTTCATGTATGACAATTGCTCACTCACTTAATATGTACTCCCTCCGTCCCATATAAGATTTCACTAATGGGTTTTGCACGGAAATTAAAAAAATGGGCAAGTGTGTAAGTGTTGTGAGTATGAAAAGTGAGATAGAAGATAAAAGGTGGGGGTAGGGAATAGTAAGTTGATTGATGTTGTTAGTATAATAATAGATGTCGCACTTTCCTTTCTAATCTGACCCAAAATAAATATCGCATTTCTAAATATGAAAACAGTCTTGGAGCAATTTTACAATTGTACAAGCAATGCACTGCACAAACAAGTAAACTTTTTAAGGGAATGTACTTGTTTGTACATTGCTTGTACAATTGTAAAATTGCACTAAGATTGTTTCCATATATAGAAATGCGACATTTATTTTAGAACGTACCCAAAAGAAAAATGCGACGTCTATTATGAGACGAAGGGAGTAATTTTTTAACCAAAGAGTTTATGTTCATTGAACCAAAGAAAGTTGACCCTACTAACAGATTAACAGGAATAACCACCAGATCGCATTTTGCTCCAACCTCCTCGCTGAAAGCTCATTCGTTACAAGGACTCTCACCTCCCCCATTGATATTCCGAGCTTGCCTAGGTTTCCATGTAGCTCAGAAGCTTTCATCCCACTTCGAAAGAGAAACCGAGTTGCCACTAAAAATGCCATAGAGATTCTGAAATCTGTTCATAACAACCAACCCTAGAACTGCTGTGGTTTCCTTAATTCAGCAATTTAAATAGTATGTACAGAAACAACATAGAAGCAATGATCCGCAGAAAGGGCAACTTAGGATTTCTAAAGTAATACAGTCCCATTTAGATCTGGATTGGTCCCTAATTCAAATTTCCTCCCAGTGAATAGCCAAAGATAAGGCAACTAAGGACGAGATTCCCATCGCATCGGCTTTGATGTCCCGAATGTTCTCTTTAATAAGGTCGCCTTGACCGCGCTCTTCACCGTATAACTTTTACCCGTTCAACTGGAGCACAGCTATACTTGTTGGAACATAAACGATCCATTAACCATGAACCGACTCACAACTAGATTAAGAAGAGATGGAGAAGAAGAATAAGACGGAAGCGTGTACCTTGTGATTCCATGTTTGTTCTTAGTCTTGTTCTTGTTCTTGAGTAAAGAGGATGAAGTAAGAAGATAGACTTCAAATTAGGGAGGAGTAGATCTTCTAAATGATGAGTGCCCTTAATCTCTTTAATCTTCAATTACTTAGGAAGAGTTTTGACTGAATGAGAATAATGTAACTCGTAGATTCATAGGCTTGATGGATAGGCCTTTATATAGGAATTCAAGGGGCACTTCATTTAGGGACTACACCTATTGATATATAAGACATTACCATTATGCCCATCATTTAATGGTATACTTATATTATGAAATTCTACATATTATGTTGAGTTCTATACTTTATACCATATATTATAATATTGATCATTATATTATTAAGTATTTATATGTTATATTAATCCATGTTCTTACAATCTCCCACTTGGATTATTATAACATATACCTTCACTTAATAAATTTCTTCAATCATATTTATAACACAAATGACAACCCTTATGTGCACTTTGTTATCATTCGAAAACAATCCCGTCCATTAGTCATATAAGTATAAGGACTAAAGGGGCAGTCGTTGTAATTGATTCGCAACTAAACCCACATTAATCACATATATATATCCAACTAAATGACATAGATTAAGTATAGATATGTAGCATGGAATATTAACGAATATATATGAAGAATGCATATATATATTCTCCAACTAGTCCTACTTTTAACAAATGAGATCAATTTAAAATAACACAAGAAATAGAAACAACATAAACTCCCACTGATTTAAGCATTATCAAACGTCATTACACCCATATGAGCAACATGCTCGTGAAATACTAAAGGAGATAATGCCTTAGTAAATGGATCCGCTAACATGGAGTTTGTACCAATAAGTTCTATTTCGATTTGTTCATTTTGTACTCTCTCTCTCACAACAAGAAACTTAATATCTATATGCTTAGATTTAGATGAACTCTTGCTGTTGTTGGAGTACAATACCGCGGCCCGATTGTCACAATATAACTTAAGGGGTCTTTCAACACCTTTGACAATCCGCAGTCCTTCAATGAATTTACGCAGCCATATAGCTTGATTGGATGCCTCATAGCAAGCAACAAATTCGGCTTCCATGGTGGAAGTAGTAACTAATGTTTGCTTGGCACTTCTCCAAGATATCGCTCCACTGGCCAAAGTGAAGACATAACCCGTGTCGATTTGCGACTATCTTGGCATCCAGCAAAGTCGGAATCGGAAAAACCAATGATCTCAAGATGATCCGACTTTGTATATGTAAGCATGTAGTTCTTCGTGTTTTGTAAGTATCTCATCACTCTTTTGACTGCGACCCAATGTTCTCTTCCCGAATTGCTTTGATATCGCCCAAGCATGCCAACAATAAAGGCAAGATGCGGCGAGTACGGACTTGAGCATACATTAGGCTTCCCTACTTTGCCGATGCGTAAGGGATATTTTCCATATACTTAGATTCAAGATTATTTTTAGGACATTGATTTAAACTGAACTTATCTCCCTTAGAGACCGGGGTGTCATATGGTTTACAATTTTCCATGCTAAACCTTTGTAATACCTTCTCTATATAGCTCTTTTGTGATAATCCTAACATACCTCGTGAGCGATCATGATGTATTTGGATTCCTAATACAAAAGAAGCTTCTCCAAGATCTTTCATCTCAAATTTGTTTGAGAGAAATTTCTTGGTTTCCTTAAGAAGGTCCTTATCATTACTAGCAAGTAAAATGTCATCCACATATAAGACCAAAAATATAAACCTACTCCCACTGAACTTATGGTACACACAATCTTCACCAAGATTCATTTCAAAGCCAAATGAAAGAATAACTTGGTTGAATTTTAAGTACCATTGACGAGATGCTTGCTTAAGCCCATAAATGAATTTCTTGAGTTTACAAACTAGTTGACTAGTTTGATCCGAATCAGTCACCATTTCTGGTTTCTTCATATAGATAGTTTCCTCAATGTCGCCATTGAGAAAAGTTGACTTTACATCCATTTGATGAAGCTCAAGGTCAAAATGTGCCACTAAAGCCATAATGATCCTAAAAGCATTTTTAGAGGATACCGGTGAAAATGTTTCTTTGTAATCAATGCCTTCTTTTTGAGTAAATCCTTTAGCGACAAGATGAGCCTTATGTCTTTCCACATTACCCTGTGAATCCCTTTTGGTCTTAAAGATTCATTTACATCCGAAGGGTTTCGCATTCTTAGGTAATGGGACAAGATCCCAAACGTCATTATCATTCATGGATTTTAACTCTTCATTTATGGCATCAATCCACTTATGAGAATTTGAACCACTAATGGCTTCATGGAAGGTGATTGGCTCATCTCCCACTAAACCTAACGGTTCCTCATTCTCGGCAAGATATACATCATAATAATCTGGTATAGCACTCCTTCTTGCTCTATTAGATCTTCTTAATGGCACCGGTTCTTCTTGATTTTGAGGGTGTTGAATTTTCTCATCAACATTTTCATGTTGTTCATTAATAGGAGAATTAACGTCATTTTGAATATTATGTTCTTGTCGAATTTCGAGCCTGTTGCTTGATTTTCGATAGGAACTATAGGAAGAGGTATAGAAACGAATTCCTCTTCCATTTCTTCAAATTCAAAATTACTATTCAAATTTTCCCCTCTAAATTCAACATCCTCAAAGAACCTAGCATTTTCCGTCTCGAAAAAGGTTCTAGTTTTTGGGTCATAGAATTTATATCCCCTAGATCTTTGAGAATACCCTACAAAATAACTACTAACTGTCTTAGCGTCCAACTTTCCTTCGTTAGGTCTATAAGGCCTAGCTTCGACTGGACAACCCCAAACATGAAGATGATTAAGGAACGGTTTCTTACCGGTCCATAATTCATAAGGGGTTTTGTCAGTAGCTTTTGAAGGAGCTCTATTAAGTAGGTAGGTTGCGGTTTTCAAAGCGTCGCCCCATAAAGAGTGAGGTAAAGAAGTACAAGAGACCATACTTCTTACCATATCCTTAAGGGTTCTATTACGTCTCTCGGCTACACCATTCATGCTAGGTGTCCCCGGCATGGTGTAGTGAGGGACAATCCCACACTCTTCTAAATATCGAGCAAAAGGACCCGGACGTTGTTCTCCCGAACCGTCATTCCTACCGTAGTATTCACCACCACGATCGGATCTAACGTTCTTAATAGTCTTTTCAAGTTTATTTTCAACTTCGGTTTTAAAAGACTTGAAAACGTCCAATGATTGAGACTTTTCATGAAGCAAATAAATGTATCCATAACGAGAGAAGTCATCTATGAACGTAATAAAATATGTTTGTCCGTTCCATGAAGGGGTAGGGAACGGTCCACATATGTCCGTATGAATTAGTTCTAAGACTTTTGTAGCTCTCAAGGACTCATTTTTGTTTGTACTATTCGTGAATTTTCCCTTAAGGCATTCAATACAAAAGTTATTTTCCGGAGTATCAAGCTTATGTAATATTCCCTCGGACACAAGCTTGTCAATTCTCCTTTTGGAGATATGACCCAAACGCCTATGCCACAAGGTATAAGAATTTTTACTTGAAAACTTTCGTTTTATGCTTCGAGAGTTAGTTTCATTATTATGGGACTCATTTAATGAATTGACTGTGTCAAGTAAATATAGATTATCAATGTAAGACAAAGAACTAGTACCAAAAAGCTTTGAATCAAAATATAAATTGCATTTATTATTACCGAAGATACAGGAATAACCTTCCCGATCTAATGTAGTGACGGAAATCAAATTCCGTCTAAAAGATGGAACAATAAATACATTATTCAAAACTAAATAATATCCGGTACTAAGAGATAATCTAAAAGTCCCTATGCCCTCCACCTCTACCGGCTTTCCAGCTCCCATGTAGATGAATCTTTCACCTTCATTGGGCGTTCGGTAGTTCAGGCAACCCTGCATACATGAACTTATGTGAGTAGTTGCACCGGAGTCTAACCACCATGTATACGAAGGAATTGAAACTAAATTAGCTTCAGTACAAACAAAGCTAAATGATATACCTTTCTTAATTCGCCATTGGCGATACTTAGGGCAGTCGGGCTTCATGTGAGTGGGGTCCTTGCAAAAGAAGCACTTTTTCACCTTTTGATCATTTGATGATCCTTTAGGCTTCTTTGATGCAACCGAAATCTCCTTACCTTTTCTCTTAATCCCACGAGAAGAGGTAGATGCATAATGTGCACTTTCGGGTTTGGTGTGTTTCAACCTATCTTCTTCCTCCGTGACATGTGAAATTAATTCATTAATATTCCACTTGTCCTTTTGACAATTATAGGTCGTTTCAAAATGACCAAATTGTGAAGGAAGAGAAATTAAAGCCAAATGCACAAGCAAGTCTTCCGACAAGTCCAACTTGAGTGCTTTTAATTTCGATGATAGATGAAATATTTCCATTATGTATTCCCTTAGGTTTAGGTGCCCTTATACCTCATGGAAACAAGCTTCCTCAAGGTAGCACTTATTTCCGATTTATCGCTTTGCAAAGCGTTGTTCTAGGGCATCTAGGAAACCTTTTGCACCATCATCCCTGAGACACCGTTCGTAAATGTCTCTGGACCGCATTCTTAATTATGCTTAGCCGACGCGATTAGAACGCTTCCACCTCTCTCGAACTCAAGCGGTCTTCCGCAAAGGCTTTTATCGATTAGAGGGGCAGGAGCTTGTTCTCTTAATGCGAGGTCAAGGTCCAAACAGCCTAAGACCATAATAATCTTGTTTTTCCAAGTTTTAAAGTTTGTCCCAGTTAGCAAAGGAATTGAGTTTAAGGCAGTAGTAACAGATGAAGCACTGATCAAATCTGAATGAAGAGAACAAAAGAATGAAACAAAACATGTATAAGAATCTACATAATGATTAATTATATCAAATGAATTCCATCAAAATAAAAGATTAAAAGATAATCAATATGACATCAAGACTAATCTTTGGATTGCGAATTGACTCACAATTTGATTTATCTTAGGGTAAACAAATGGCTTAAACAACACACTTTATATACTTGCCTTCCTTTGGACCGGATCAAGTACAAAAAATGTCCTAAAGTTTAAGGTACTTGTTTCCCCGGTAATAAAGAATATAAACAATTCACTTTAAACACCCGCCTTCCTTTGGGATGGTTCACAGTATTTAAAATGACCAAAAGTTTATTTCAATTATTACCCCATGAATGTAAATATTTAGTCAACAACAAGGTCTCCTTTGAGAAACAAGCATGTTATCACATATCAATATTTACATTCATCTTTTAACAAGTTTGAATTTAATCAACAAGGTCTCCTTTGGGAAACAAGCATGTTAACTTTGTTCAAAAAATGTTAAGGATATAATTAATCGAAAACAAAAGGCCTTAAGGTAATTAATGTAATTTATTATTAAAAGATAGTAATCCTTTTGTTCTACCCGTCCATTCTTTAAAGTTTGATAACCTTAAGAACCGCCGAAGCGCGACTGGTGTCCAGATACTATATTTTACTAACAAATTATCACAAATATGGACATAAATTAATGTGTACTTTACTCAAATTATGAATGAAAATTGATCAAAATAGCATAATATTGAAAAATTGAAAATCTGGCCAAAATTGAGTCATGCTCGGCCGAGTCAAGGAAGGTGCTCGGCCGAGCAAATCTCTCCAGAGAACATCCCTTTCTGGTCCCTCACGCTCGGCCGAGTCCTTAGAGGTGCTTGGCCGAGCCCTTATGGGTGCTCGACCGAGCACTATCCTTGACTCGGCCGAGCATCATGACCGTTGGATGGCGCCCTTTCAAAATTTTTCAAACGATGTGCTGGTACAAATGGTGTGCTCGGCCGAGTCAAGGGAGGTGCTCGGCCGAGCATACCCTGAATATCAGATTTTCCAGATTTTTAGAGCCATAACACCCAATTAGACTATCAATTCTTAACTTAATGGTGAATCAATATTCAACCAAAGCAAGTAGATCCGCATACTCACATCACATTTTTAAATGCGTGGCTATGCATATGAACAAACTCACAACGCATCCAAGGATGGTGGCTATGTTCAAAAATGGGATAATCTTACATTAAGAATTGAAAGCCTTTGAGTAAACCAAAATCAGAAATAGAATGAAGTTTTATGAATATAATACTCTTAGACAAGATGAGTATCATGAACAAGAACAAAAACTAAACGAAATCATACAAGAATTAAAGCATAAGGCTTTATAAGAATTTCAAACTCAATCTAGTATATGAGTAGGCTCTGATACCAATTGTTGAAACATAAACGATCCATTAACCATGAACCGACTCACAACTAGATTAAGAAGAGATGGAGAAGAAGAATAAGACGGAAGCGTGTACCTTGTGATTCCATGTTTGTTCTTAGTCTTGTTCTTGTTCTTGAGTAAAGAGGATGAAGTAAGAAGATAGACTTCAAATTAGGGAGGAGTAGATCTTCTAAATGATGAGTGCCCTTAATCTCTTTAATCTTCAATTACTTAGGAAGAGTTTTGACTGAATGAGAATAATGTAACTCGTAGATTCATAGGCTTGATGGATAGGCCTTTATATAGGAATCCAAGGGGCACTTCATTTAGGGACTACACCTATTGATATATAAGACATTACCATTATGCCCATCATTTAATGGTATACTTATATTATGGAATTCTACATATTATGTTGAGTTCTATACTTTATACCATATATTATAATATTGATCATTATATTATTAAGTATTTATATGTTATATTAATGCATGTTCTTACAATACTTTCATCGCTTTCACTAGTGTCTTTCGAGCTTGTCTTTGCCTTCTCTGGCTGCTCTGCTTAGGCACGTGTCAGTAAAGGTAGCCGTTGACTTTAGGGTTAATTGAATCCTTCTATATTAGCTACAAGAAGCGGGCAGAACTTCGCCTTGCTTGATTTACGGGTTTCCAAACTTTATCCCGACATGCAAAAGCAAATTAAGCACAGAAACAATATAGATTTTTTTTTTTAAGATATCAGTATTTAGACGCTACCTCTTTTATTATATTAGTTCAATTAAATTTCAAAATTTAACACTTATAAAACTCAAACGCCACCTCATACACACGAACGGCCTAACAAAAACAACATATTATTTGTACCTTAAATCCATGAAATATCAGGAGGACTGCTGATGTCAAATTTAGCCCATGGGCTCTTTGAACAACTTAAGGCTAGCCCAATAATGATTATGGGGATGGGTGGGGCTATTCTTTTTTTTTTTTTTTTTTTTAAATGTCAATTCAACGGCACAGCCTATCCCACTTCCCAAGCTAATATTTTTCCACAATTTTGGGATTGCGTGGGTCCCCCTTTCGACCACGTGGCACCACTTATTAGTTCATTTTTGACCATCATCGTCCCACTCATCAACACGACAACAACCTTATCCGCACCTCACTTGCTTTTCCATCTAATTGTACAACCTTCCAGTAGTTCAGGAATTCCCTCCGTTCGGGTACTATATTCCAATTTCAATTTATTCTTAAAAAATACTCGCTCCGACTCAGCCCAATTGATATCAAATTTTTGAATACACATATTAAGAAAAAGTAAAAAAGAGAAAAAGTGAAAGAAAATGTTGTGAGTATGAAAAATTAAATAGGAGGGAGAATGAGTAGAAGGAATAGTGATTTGATTGATGTTGTGAGTGTAAAAGTAAAATACTTCATAGTCGCCTCGAGGTTCCGCTTGAGGTTTCTGTACACTTTTTAAGAATTTTTTTTAAAGTGGGTAGAAAATTTGAGGAGAGAGAATATAAAAGTTAAATGTGTGGTAGGGAATAGGAGAGAGAATGTAAAAGTTAAAAATATTTAATATGAGAGAGAATTAATGGGAGGAATAGTAAGTTAATGATTGATTTTTTTGTAAATATGTTAATTTTATAAGGGTGTAATGAATGATTTTTTTGTAAATATATGAAGATGATAAGGGTATAAATATACTCCCTCCGTCCCACAATTATGTAGAATTTTTGGCTCGGCACGGAGATTAAGGTAAAAAGTGATAAATGTAATGTTTTGTGAGTGTAAAAGTAAAATAGGAGAGAGAATGAGTGGAGAGAATAGTAAATTTAAAAAGTGTTGTGAGTAGAGAGAAGTGGGTCCCATTTTCATTTTGGGAAATTATTGATTATTGTGGGACGCCCAAAAGGAAAATTTTTCGGTATTATTGTGGGACGGAGGGAGTATGAAAAACTTTCCATTTAAGGAAGGGAACCTTGAAGTGGGACGGCCCAAAAGGGAAAGGTGAAACCTTGAGGTGGGACGGAGAGAGTAGAAGAGAGAATTAGTGAGAAAAATAGTAAAAATTCCCTTTCATTTTGGCCATCTCCATTGAGCTGGGACGGACCAAATAAATAAGTCTCCATTGGGCTGGGACGGGGGGAGTATTAATTATTTCTTACTAAATAAATACTCCCTTCATTCGCCCCACTCGAAAAATCACAAAATTTCATTTTGGATATCCCATTTAAAAAGACACATTTCCAAATTGAAATTTTTTAATTACTTATTTATTTATAGAACTCACTTGTCATAGTCACAATAACTATTCACTTACTATTCTCTATCCCACATTTTCTCTCTTACCTTACTTTTCATACTCACAACATTTAAAACACTATACATACTTTCTTAGGCTCCGTTTGTTTAGCGTAAAACATTTTTCGAAAAATTATTTTCGGCAAAATGTTTTCCGAAAAATGAAAATATTTTTCGGAAAATAAGATAAAAATGAAGTTTTTCCCATTTTCTGGTGCGAAACAAATATCGGAAAATGAGGAAAATATTTTCCGAAAAACGTTTTCTCCCAAACAAACGGAGCCTTAGGCCCCGTTTGTTTCCAGGAAAATGAGGGGAAAACGTTTTCCGGAAAACGTTTTCCCCATTATCCGGTGTTTGGTAATGTTTCGAAAAACGTTTTCCCCATTTTTCCTGAAACATGTTTGTTTTCCGAAAAACGTTTTTCCCATTTTTCGGTGTTTGGTAGTTTTTCGAAAAATGGAGAAAATGTTTTTCGGAAAACATTTTCCGCCGTTTCTAAGGAAAACGTTTTCCGAATTTTTCCTAAGGAAGTTGTTTTTCGAAAAATGGTGTAAAAAAAGTGGATGGATAATATTTTAATAATAATAATAATAAAAAAAAATAATAATAATAATAATAATTGAACATACCAAAAGTGTCGAGTTGGGCCAAACGAGTAAAGTCCAATTACCGACAGCCTTGGTCTCCACATTCCCAATAAGGCTGGTCCAATCAAAACAAGGCCCAAAGCCCATCTCAAGTATCAATCGACCAAGCCCATGGTCCGACCCACAGGTCCCGACCTAACTTAGTCCGACCTCATGATCCATATTACAATTCGGGTACGAACCATGCTCTACCCGACAGTCAGGTCGACCATATCACGAGTGGCGACCTCGACCTAAATCAACAAGTGACGACTTAACACTTGCCGGCTTATTTGGTTGAACAATCCTCATAACCACATCCCTACAAATCAGGGGCCGTTATAGACACGTTCCCACAATCAAGTAACTGCCGCTACAATCTCGGAGCACATGTCGCCTCCCCAAAAATACACCGCTCTTGTCTATAAATACTTCATCTCTACCAAACGGTGAAAGGTAACTGCCATTTTGTATTCTGAGTTCATTATTCAATACATTTTGAGCTTTATACAACTGTTATCTTACTCTCACGCCCGAGCGTCTTCGCCGGAGACACATCCGGCTAGTCGTGGGTTCTGCTGTGTCAAGAAGCCGTGTGATCACTCCCGCCACGTGGAGGAAGATTGATAAGCACATTTCTGCGGCATCAGTTTGGTTCCATTGCCGGGAAACGTGCTTAAGCTTGACCTCGAAAAGTTCATCAACCTACAACAATGGTAACCCCAGACGGGCATGTTGAAGATGCTTCTGAAGAATTCATTGAGGTGAACAACAACACCAATGCAAACGCAGGAAATCTCAATGTCAATGCTGAAAACATGGACTTGCCTCCTCCCCCACCAAATCGTCCTCATGGTAGAGCCACGCGCTCTACCAGTGTTGTTGATGGCAGAGGATTGCCTGACACAAGGAGAGGGAAAAGGCATATGGAGGGACAAGGAGTCCCACCTCCTCCTAAGCGTCCAACTGGACAGATGAACATGGGAAGTAGGGCAGGTCCCTCCACCAACCCCATGAGCAAGAAGGAGATGATGTTGGAGCGAGCCCAGATTCTGGCTGACTTAATAGCCATGGAGGAGGCAGAGCAAGCCGACGTACGCTCTGAAAGAGTGGCCCCCACTCAGGTTTCTAATGGACAACAGGCCAGGAGTGTTAGGCCAAATGAGGGTGTGGGGCAAAATGGTGAAAACAGGATAGTTCAACGAGCTCCTACTGTCGTTCATGTGCCGAGTAACGATTTAAGGGCTAGCCTCAACAGAAACAGGGAGCAGGAGGCTCAATCTGATTTGAGGACTCAAGTTAATGTGCCAACCGTAAACAGGCATGTTTCTCCAGCGCGAACGCAGAGATCAGGATCTCATAGAGACAGGAATGGGCATAGGTCACCTGTGAGAGGGGAAAGGCGCAGGTCGCCACATGGGGATAACAGGCGCAGGTCGCCATCTGGTGCTGAGAGGCGCAGGTCGCCTCAAAGAAGTAACAGACATAGATCTCCAATAAGATCAGAAAGGACCAATTCCCATAGAGACAGGAGGAGTAGATGATAACTCCCGAAGTGAGGGCCGAGAGGTCAAATGCCGCTCCCCTCCAGGAGATGAAAGACCCGATGCCGAGAATGGCTATTGATGAAAAAGAAGTTCGAACAAGGGAGGAGGAAAAGAAGAAGGAGATTGGAAAGGTCGAACGAATTGACTTTGCTCTTCGACCTTTATCCAAAGAAATCAGAGATAGTCGACCTCCTCCTACCTTCAGGTTGCCTCTCCTGGAGAAATATTCAGGGTCGACCAATGCTAGGAGTCATGTAGCACATTTAGAAGCCACAATGTGTTTTGTCGCCAATGAGGACGACAATATGTGCAAAGCTCTCCTAAGCACGCTCATTGGGGCGGCTTTTAACTTGGTTCAACGGTTTGGCTGCTGGAAGCATCACCACTGGACTCGCTTCAGGACAAAGTTTTTGGATCGCTTCTCGACTGCAGGAGCTCGTAAAGTCACTGTCACCGATCTGAATAACTTGGTGCAGGGTAAGAATGAAAGCTCGATGAGCTATTTCACCAAGTTCAAAGAAATGGTTGATAAGATAGAGGAAGACCTCACTGATAGGGAAGTCATCAACCGCTGTAAACGGTATTTCCTCGGCAGACATGGATTACGAGCTCACAGTTCGTACAGTAACGACTCGACAGGAGTTGTTTGAGAAGGTATACAATGTCGCCCTTGCTGAAGAGAGGAAAGAAAAGAAGAATGGTAAGAGCCCCAAGGTTGAAGTCACCGATGATAAAAAGGACTCCAACAAGAATGGGGGGAACAATAAAAATGGAAAGAACAGAACTAGGGCAACAGAGAAGGTGCCCGAAGCTTTCACTCCTCTTACGGTGAGTCGAACTGAGATTATGAATGCTGTCGAGCTGGCTCCTCCAGTCCCAATGAATCCAGGCAACAAGTTTAGGAGGGACAACAGCAAGTACTGCGACTACCACAAAGACACTGGTCATCTCACAGAGGATTGCTTAGGATTAAAGCGTATCATCCAAAGAATGGTCGACCAGGGAGACTCGAAGCTTATGTGAAGAGACCTCAAGCCGGGAGGAGGTGAGCACCAGCAGGGCAACAAGGACCTAGGCAGCCTAGACTGAACTTGGGGGTCATCACTGAACAAGCGAGCAACACGGCCATCAAGCACAAGATATTCCAGCTCAATAAGGCCCCACATGTGCCTCCAAGGAGAGAAGCCAGAGATGAAGCGATCAGCTTCTACCCCCATGAATTGGCAACTAATATGGCGGCTAGGGAGCAAGTTCTCGTCATCCCAGGTCTCATTGATGGATGTACGACGAGCAGACTCTTAGTCGACACGGGGGCCTGCAAGGACATTTTGTTTTACAAAACTTTCAAGGAGATGGGTCTTAATGATGAACAGTTGGAGAGATATGATGGCAGGTTGGAGGGCTTCACCAACCATCGAGTTGATGCAAAAGGCAAGATAGAGCTCGATGTCGACCTAGGCCAGCACCCCCTCAGGGTTGTCTCGAAGGTACAATTTATCGTAATTGATGTAAATAGTGACTATGCCGCCATCCTTGGAATTCCTGGACAGGTTGTTCTTGGAATGGTAGCATCAATTCCTCACCAGCGAGTAAAGTTCCCCACACCTGCTGGAGTGGGTTGCGTACAAGGCACAGCTCGTGCTTATTTGGATCATGTTCTAAGAGAAAGAAAGAAAAGGGAGCTAGAGATTGAGACTGCTGATGGTTACTTGAAGCTGTCACAGTCAGTCACCAAAACTACCCGATTGTCAACAATCACCGACGTGGAAGAGTCGACCTATCGCTCAAATGACGAGGTCATGCTTGAGTCGACACGTCACTCTAACACCACTGAGGTCGATTCAGATGTAGTTATGGTCGACCAAGTCATCATAGGCAACCTATGCCTCCAGCTCGACAATAACTCGGGGGCCACCACCACTACCAGCGAGGTCGCAGACAAGTTAGATGATATGATAGCAGAAGAAGCTCCACATCTGAGGGCCGAGGAGAGACAAAGGGTTAAGGAGATAATCATTGAGACTCTACAATTCAGGGATGGACCAGAGCTAGAAGCTGTGGATGAGCTAGAGTCAGTAATCACCAACTTTTCCTACCCCGACCAAAAAATTCAGATTGGGAAGCGGCTATCGGTTGAGGAGCGAGCGTAAATCATCGAGCTACTCAAGGAAAGTAACGATGTCTTCGCATGGAGGGTAGAGGACATGAGGGGAATCAAGGAAGAGGTCGTCGTTCACGTACTTGAAGGCAACCCGACCATAAAGCCTAGACCCCAAAAGTTGAGAAGTTTTGCTCGCGACAAGGAAGAGGCTATCAAAGCTGAGGTACAAAAACTTTTGAGTGCAGGGATAATCAAAGAGGCCACTCATACAACGTGGTTGGCCAACATGGTCATGGTGAAGAAATCGAATGGCAAGTGGCGGATGTGTGTCGGCTTCACTACTCTCAATCTAGCTTGCCTAAAGGATAGCTATCCTCTTCCTAGAATTGACAAGCTTGTTGATTCCATAGCTGGCCACTCAACTCTCAGTTTCCTGGATGCTTACTCGGGATACCACCAGATAAAGATGCAAGAGGAAGACATTGTGAAAACGGCATTTCAAGCAGCCGGAGGCATTTACTGCTACAACATGATGCCATTTGGTTTAAAAAATGCAGGGGCTACCTATCAAAGAATGGTGAACAAGGTCTTTGCCTCACAAATTGGTCGAAATATGGAGGCTTACGTTGACGACATGGTCATTAAAACTAAGACCGGGAGTCATGTAGTCGACCTGAAGGAGACGTTCGCCAATTTGAGAGCAAACGACATGAAGCTCAACCCCAGCAAGTGTGTGTTTGGTGTAGGCTTCTTTGGAAAGTTCCTTGGATTTATGGTATCTCAAAGAGGCATAGAGGCTAATCCAGAAAAAATCAAGGCTTTAGTCGACATGAAGGCTCCTACCACTATCAAAGAGATGCAGCGACTTAATGGAAGGGTAGCGGCTCTTGGTCGCTTCATATCAAAGTCAGCAGAAAGGTCTCTCCCCTTCTTCAAAGCATTGAGGGGGACGAAAAGTTTTGAGTGGACGACCGAATGTCATTCGTCGTTCCAACAGCTGAAGGATTACCTCGCTACTCCACCTCTCCTGAGTAGCCCGACCACTGGTGAGACCCTATTTGTATATCTGTCCGTGGGAGACAAGTCGGTTGCAGCGGTGTTGATTAGAGAGGATGAAGGGCTTCAAAAACCAGTATATTACATCAGCAAGGCCTTATCAGATGTGGAGAGCAGATACTACAACGCTGAGAAGGTCGCTTATGCCCTAGTCGTGGCTTCAAGGAAGCTGCGGGCTTATTTTCTGGCTCATCCAATTGTGGTTCTTACAAATGCCCCCCTTAGAAAAATTCTTCACAAGCCGGAGAGTTCAGGTCGACTTCTCAATTGGTCAATTGCCCTTACTGAATTTGACATTGAGTATCGACCTCGAAAGGCGTTGAAGGCTCAAGCTCTAGCTGACTTCTTGGTCGAGCTTACGTTCACCAAGGAAGACGACGAGCAGCGAGCTCCAAAAGAAAAGGCTAACGGGAAGGGGTTAGAGTCCCGAGTCGCCATCAGTTTACCCGTCGATTGTTGGAAGGTCTATTCAGACGGATCAGCGACCAAGAATAGCAGTGGAGCTGGGATAGTGCTAATTGAACCAGAGTCTGGAACTGTGTATGAGGAATCACTAAGGTTCAAGTTTGATGCTTCCAACAACCAGGCCGAATATGAAGCTTTGATAGCAGCTATAGAATACGCCAAGTGTTTTGGAGCGACTAAGATCATGGCCTACTGTGATTCACAGCTGATAGTCAACCAGGTCAGAGGCGAGTACGAGGTACTTAGTGCCACACTGATTAAATACTGCGACCTGGTGAAGGAACTGATAAAAGATTTGGAATTCTGGGAGATCCAAAGAATTGGACGAGAAGACAATGAGCTAGCTGACCTCCTCTCGAAGTTAGCCACTTCGGATGAACCACATGATGAACCTATCTCCTTCCTCGAAAGTCCAAATTTATGAAAGAGTAAAAGTTCAATGCATAGATGATCCCTCAAGAAATTGGACTCAGGAGAAGTGTTGGATCGAGGAAATGAAGGCATATTTAGAGAATGGAGAGCTGCCAGATGACGAGAAGAAGGCTCGAGCTATCAAAAAGAAAGCTCCAAGGTATGTCATTCAAGGAGGCGACCTATTCAGAAGATCTTATACTCGACCATTACTAAAGTGCATCCACCCTCAAGAGGTCGCCCTATTGATACACGAAGTGCATAGTGGAATTTGTGGTGGACACCCGGGGGCCAGGACTCTTGCTGACAAGTTAATCACGTTGGGATACTACTGGCCACACATGAGAGCTGACACTCATAACTTTGTTCAGCAATGTGATCAATGCCAAAGGTTTGCCAACCTTCCCCATGTGCCTACAACAGAGCAGACTCCTGTGATCGCAGCTTGGCCGTTTGACATGTGGGGCGTCGACACGATTGGACCCTTCCCTCCCGCCAGGAAGCTGCAAGTATGTGATCGTCGCCATAGATTACTTCACTAAATGGGTTGAGGCCAAACCATTAGCTCGCATCACAGAGGAAAATGCTATCAACTTTATTCATGACTTCATTTGGTGTCGGTTTGGTTTTCCTCGAGCTATAGTGTCCGACAACGGTTTACAGTTCTCCCAGACTTTCGAAGCAGAGATGAAGCGAGTTGGAATCAAACATTGGAAATCTTCTGTCGCCTATCCTCAAGGAAATGGCCAAGCTGAGGCAGCAAATAAACTTGTTCTATCTTCGCTCAAGACGGGACTCGTAGGTCGACGTAACAATTGGTTGGACGAACTCCCCCTTGCTCTTTGGGGCGTCCGTACAACCACTGGGGGCCTACGGGGAAACCCCTTTTGCTCTCACATATGGGTCGAGGCCATGGCACCTCGCCGAGCTCGGATTCCCACTTGCTAGAGTGACCTTCTTTGATCAAGAGCGAGAATGACACCAACAGGTTGATCGACTTGGACCTCGATCGACGAGAAGCGAGAAACAAACTTACCTCCGAATGGTCAATTACAAGCGGACTAAAAGTTATCACGACAAGAAGGTCAAGGCAAGGTCTTTCCAAGTGGGAGATTATGTATTGAGAAAAATTGAGGCAACGGGTAGAAGGACCCAGCAGAACAAGCTATCTCCTAACGGGGAAGGTCCCTAGATAGTCACTCGAGTCGTCAAGGAAGGAACCTACATGATAGCTCATCCTGGAGGTGACGAGTTGAAACATCCTTGGCATGCTACTCACCTCATCAAATACTACTTCTAGTTTTTCAATTTCAAAGTTCAAGTTTGTGTTAAAGCTAGTTTCAAATCGATGTAAGCATGATTCCTACTTCAATGAAAAGAGCAGCTTTATTCGATCAAACATAGTGTTACATTAATATCAACAAGCTCGACTCTTAGTCGCCTTCGTTCTAACAAGCTCGATTCTTAATCGCCTTTGTTTATTTAACAAGTCCGACTCTTAGTCGACTTTGTTCTAACGAGCTCGACTCTTAGTCAGCTTCATCTTAGCTCGACTCTTAGTCGCCTACACCCTAACAAGCTCGACTCTTAGTCGACTTTGTTCTAACAAGCTCGATTCTTAATCAGCTTTGTTCACTTAACAAGTCCGACTCTTAGTCGACTTAGTTCTAACAAACTCGACTCTTAGTCAGCTTGATTTACTTAGCTCGATTCTTAATCAGCTTTGCCTATTCAACAAGTATAATTCCTAATAAACTTGGTCCTAATTAACTCGACCCCGGGTCAGTTTCAATGGTATGAACAGGTTCGACTCATGATCAATCTCATTCACAAAAAGTTAATCAAGTCTGAGGTCGACTAAACCAACAAGATCAAGTCGCCTCTGGGCTCAAGTTGACTCATTTATATTAGCCACATCTAGCTAGACATACAATATGGAATGAAAAACATACAACATTCTGAAAACAAAAGTCAGCTATGATAGAGAAAAGTCTCCCAAAACGGGCTAAGACTTAGACAAAATAAATTTACAAGAGTATCTTGCCTCCCAAAAAATAGGGCCAAGGCATTCAAATATTCAAGGAATCAAAAGAGCAAAAATTGTTGGTTGGAGCTTGTTCATTACAAATTCAACTAAATAATTTAAGAGTCCTGGCCGACATCAGCTTGGTCGTCAATGGAAGCTCGACCTTCACCATCTTCTTGTTGCTGGGGCTCTGTGGGCTTACCCGATTCGAATATGTCCGCTCGCTTCAATCTCCATGGCTTCAGTATCGTCGAGTTCAGCCAAGACCACATCAAAATTTCTATCAAGGACAGGGGGAGCTTCCCACTTCTCACAGTGATCCTCCTCATCCTCTTGGGCAATGAAAGCTAGATCGTTTTCAAGGTAAGGAACGAGCGAGTGACCACCACGAGCTGTCATATCATATTGGGACTCAGTAAACCAACGAGCTAATTGCTCGATGGTAACCGTAGCCGTTGGATCTACAAGCGCACGACGGGCCATGTGTCTTTTGCCGACCTCAAGAAAATCTTGGGCCTTAGACACTATGGCATCATAGTACTCGTCCCTTGCCTTGAACTTCTCAACCGCGGCTTCAGAGGCATCCTTAGCAGTTTTCTCAATAGCAGCCTTGTGGTCTTTCTGACTTTTCTCTCTCTCAAGTCGATGCTGTTCATGCAACTCGAGCAAGAAGGCATCCTTCTCCTTTAGAAGCTTGTTAATAGTGGCCACTCGCCTTGGCCTTCCCAGCTTCTTTCTTCTCGGCACCCCTCTCGGCCTCCACTTCCTTGAGTTTGGACTCTGCGGCCTCAAGGTCGGACGAGCCTTGGTCTTCACCGCTTCGTTGGCTTCATACGAATTGTCCAAGTCGTTATACTTCTCTTTCCATTCCGCAAGCTCTTGAGCCTTTTTGGAATAATCACGAAGGGCTTGTCTCTCCCTCTCAATGGAGGCCCTCCAAGAGCTCTTGGCTTGCTCAATCATTGTAAGATTCTGCATTCCAAAGGAAACAAAGAAGTGTTAGCTCGAGATTCAAGTGGATCGAGTAAAGGAGCAGACGACTAAAATAAAAGAGAAAGTGAGAAGTTACCTCGCAATGAGCCAGCCCAGACCGAGCTGAGAATTCCTCGGGTGTCATGCCCTTATCAGCCAAGTGAGCTAGCAGACCCACATCCACCGCTCTTCTCACAATCACATGGCCCAAGTTCATGTCTGGGTAGCTGCGACTCAGGCAATTAACTCCTTCAAGAGAGGGAACATCACTCAGCCTCTGCATCCTTTCTTCAATGGATTCTTGGTTGGGATAAGAAGAAGCTGGAGGAGGTGGAAGCAGTTGGCTCGATGAAACAGCATTCCCCTTGTCAGATCGCAACCTCTTAGTCCTCAGAGGTTGATCATCAACTTCAGTTTCCATGACGTCGTCATCAATGTTTACGACATCCAAGGGACTAGTCCCTGCTCTGACAGCATCGGAGGTCCCTACATTGACATCAGTAGTTGGGTCGGAGCTCACATCAGCCTCGCGATTTGTTGGATTCATTACCCTCCTCGCTCACGCTCACGGTATGACCGTCGCTCAACAAAGGATCTTCTTCATCTGCGCCCTTCCATTGGCACCATCCCAATATTGTCTTTTGGAAGCTGACTGGTCCTTAACGCGGCTTCCCTCTGCCTGTGAGCACGAGCATTAGCCTTCCCATGGTCCTTCCTCGCTTTCTTCTTGTCAGAAACGCCAACGATTCGAACCATGTTAGCTTCTTGCTCAGGAGTCAGAACTGCAATAAAATCAAAACAACAAAGTGTTAGATCGACATATGAAAGTTCTACATACGAGCACAAGTTCTATGTACGAGCAAACTATGTACGACTCAATTATCTTATACGCAAGCTAACAAATGACGAGCTAAGAAAGGGACACAATACAAATGGTCTATCATGTTGTCAGATCGACAAGCAGGCAATAGACGAGTAAAAGGTTGCAGAACAAGATCTTACCACCGGCGTGCTCCCCGTTATCCTTGCAGTAGTTTTCTGTCTTCTTGCAACGCTGGCACAAATTTCCAAACCTCCTGCAGAATGAGTAACCCAGTCGGGATATATTTGTCCTCTCAACACAGGGACAAGGGGCTCTACCACTCCATCTCCAGACATCATCCCAGCCTGGACGAAGTTATACTTGGTGGTGATCAGACTCTCCCAGCTAATGGGTCTTCTCTCGACTAAGCGACACAAAGCCCTATACAAGTTAAGATGCCAGGTCGGCTCCCAATAGTTCCCCTCATCTATGGCTTCTGTATCATCATTGGGCAATGGGAATTCCCATCCTAATCTACTCTCTACCACAACGACATGCGAGTTCCAGCCACTATGCTTACTTGGGAGGTTGGTGAAGAGCTTGGGAGATTTAGGTTTAGAGGGGGTACTGATGCTCAGGTCCTCTCCACTATACTTTATACTGAAAAATTCTTTGAACACTCTCATACAAGGTTCATACCCTAAGAATCTACACACCATAGCAAAGCACACAAGGACCCTACAAGTATTGGCTCCGAGCTGAAGGGGAAGAGCATTGGCACATTCTAAAAACTCGTTTATGAAGGGATCGAGAGGCAACCTGAGGCCAGCTACAAATTGACCATAGAAGAAGGCTATCCTAGTGGCATCCCTAGTAAATGATGACCTAAACAACTTCATAAACTCCCTCTGAGTATAAATGGTCACCCTATAATCTTCCTTACTTACCTCACAGAAATCCCAAATCATGCTATACCTAGAGGGCAGGTTCTTCTTTCCGCGTAATGGCCCTTGGGGAACATAACCCCTCTCATTCTTTCCTGGCATGGCTGTATCGTCAAATGCATCAACGATTCTGGGCCCAGAGGAAGTAGATGCTGTAGCTCCGCCTTGAGTTGCCATATCTGTACAAGAAGAAGGAGAAACAGGGGAGTCAGGCCTATGAATAATTTCAGTCGACCTATTTAAGGGCGACCTAGACTCCCCTGGAAAGCCTATCCTATTCCTAAGGAAGGAGGGTTTGAGGACATCCCTAACATAGAACAAAGTAATATGGTCGAGCAGTTCATGGAATAGATGGAAAGTGACGACATTTGAATCATCAACTACCAGGTTTTCAACGTCCCCTACAATGGGCAAACCTATCTCACTAAAATTTAATTCCCACTTGGTTAAAATGGAGGCACATTCATCCAATGACGCTCTCTCCACTCACCGTTCACATTCTTATAAACCCTACGGTTAACGGTCAAGACCCATACCAAGCTCTGGCTCGCTACTAAAGGTTCTAGCCATGGCGAGAAATCAAAAATAGAACGTAAATTAAAGCTCTAAAGGAAGAATGGGAGAGAAATACCTTTGTAAAGGTCGGAATAGGAAGTCATTGCTGCCGAAGATGGAAGCCCAATTTAACTCAACTGCTTCTTCGCTATTTTCGCCGGAGATTCTCAAGAGCTTGAAAACGGTAAAAGTTCTAAACGAAGGAGGATTTTGCTATTTATATTTTCCTAAAATTGGAAAGGGAAAGGAAAATCGAAATTAATTTTCCAAAATTAAAAACCGAAGCGGTTTCCGAGAAGGAGTTCCAAGAGTCAGAATTGCAATCATTACTAAAACCGGCGCTCCTTCATCTCCTACCGTTCATCGCCAACGATCAGGATGTTGCCACGTCAACATGGTCGACCTACTTCAAAGACTAGCATCGACCTGCGAGTAAAGCAATTTTTGGTAAAGAAATCTTCTTAACTTCCAAGTCGACGAAGTCAACTCGAAAGTTGGGGGCCACTGAACATACCAAAAGTGTCGAGTTGGGCCAAACGAGTAAAGTCCAATTACCGACAGCCTTGGTCTCCACATTCCCAATAAGGCTGGTCCAATCAAAACAAGGCCCAAAGCCCATCTCAAGTATCAATCGACCAAACCCGTGGTCAGGCCAGCGAGGTCCCAGACCTAACTTAGTCCGACCTCATGATCCATATTACAATTCGGGTACGAACCGTACTCTGCAGACGGTCAGTCGACCATATCACGAGTGGCGACCTCGACCTAAATCAACAAGTGACGACTTAACACTTGCCGGCTTATTTGGTTGAACAATCCTCATAACCACATCCTACAAATCAGGGGCCGTTATAGACACGTTCCCACAATCAAGTAACTGCCGCTACAATCTCGGAGCACATGTCGCCTCCCCAAAAATACACCGCTCTTGTCTATAAATACTTCATCTCTACCAAACGGTGAAAGGTAACTGCCATTTTGTATTCTGAGTTCATTATTCAATACATTTTGAGCTTTATACAACTGTTATCTTACTCTCACGCCCGAGCGTCTTCGCAGGAGACACATCCAGGCTAGTCGTGGGTTACATTTCGAGGTCAGCCGGGTGTGATCGATCCCCGCCACGTGGAGGAAGATTGATAAGCACATTTCCTGCAGCATCAATAATAATAAAAAAAAATAATTAAATAATTAAATAATTAAATAATTAAAAAATAATAATAAAATAATAATAATAATAATAATAATAAAATAATAAAATAATAATAATAATAAAATAATAAATAATAATAATAATAATAGTAAAATAATAATAAAATAATAATAATAATAATAATAAAATAATAAAAATAATAAAAATAATAATAAAAAATAAAAAATAAAATAATATTAAAATAATAATTAAATAATAATAATAATAATAAAATAAAAATAAAATAAAAATAAAAATAATAATTAAAATAAATAATTAAAATAAATAAATAAATAATAAAAAATAATAATAAAAAAATAGTAATAATAATAATAATAATAACAATAATAATAATAATAATAATAATAATAATAATAATAATAATTTTCCGAAAAACATCTTCATTTTCCGGAAAACGTTTTCCCCATTTTCCTAAGGAAGTTGTTTTCCAGGAAAATATCTTCCTCATTTTCCGGAAAACATTTTCCACATTTTCGGAAAACGTTTTTCTTTTTCGGAAAACATTTTCCAGAAAATCATTTTTCGGAAGTCATTTTCCCCAAAACAAACGGAGCCTTAATTCCCATGCAAAACCGATTTTAAGCCTTTTCGGATGACACGGACACGGAGGGAGTATTCAATTCTCATTAATAAGAAATACTATTTGTCAAAAACTATTTTTAATTGTATAAATACATAAAAATGATTATTATCTCATGGCATATTACATCATGCTTGAAATATTCAGTAACTTGTAAATTTTTGAATATGTTTTAGAAACAAAGTTTCTGAAAATTTAGACTTTCCTTTAAATAATAAAAGACGGCAAAACTACCTTTTTCATCTCTCTGACCTTTGACCTTTGAATATATTTACAAAATTATACTCCCTCCGTCCCGCCCGAAAGGGCAATATTTCCTCCTAGCACGGAAATTAAGAAATGAATAAGGAAAGTGATGTAAGAAAGAGAAAAAGGTTAAATGTTGTGAGTATGAAAAATTAAATAGGAGAGAGAATGAGTGGGAGGAATAGTTAGGAGAGAGAATGTTGTGAGTGTAAAAGTAAAGTAGGAGAGAGAATGAGTGGGGTAAGAAGAGTATAAAAATAATAAAAACTTTCCTTTTTGGGGTTGTGCCCTTTTAAATGGGACGCCCAAAAAGGAAATTTGTGCCCTTTCGAGCGGGACGGAAGGAGTAGTACTTACTATTTTTTTATTTTTTTAAATCTTATTTTCATACTCTCAAAATATTTATTTTTATATTATTTTCTTTACTTGATGTTCCTAAAAACGTTTCCAATACAACATTCCCGGTTACTGTTTGCACGAAAGTTAAAGAAAGTTAAAAAAAAAAAAAAATGTAGTGGAATAGATGTTGTGAACATGAAAAATGAGGTATGAGAGAGAAAGTGGGTATAAAATAATAATTGAATTGTTGTTGTAATTATAACATGTGAGTTTTATTAATATAAGAGTAGTAAAACATTTTCTTTTTAGAAATTGTGTAGTTGTAATGGTACAACCAATGAGGAAAGTATTTACTCCCTCCGTCCCCCATGAGTGTGGATCAAAATTTTGGGCACACAAATTAAGAAAAAATAAGAGAGATAAATAGTGGAAGGAGGTGTATGTGAGTATGAAAAATTAAATAGGAGAGAAAATGATGGGAGAATAAAGAGTTTTACACTCACAACACCAATCAACTTACTATTTCTCCCACCAAGAGTGTCACTCTTTTAGGGGTGGCACGCAAATTAAGGAAAAAAGGGGGAAGAAAAAATGTTATGAGTGTAATTTGAAAATAGGAGAGAGAATTAGTGGAGGAAATAGTTAATTTAAAAAGTGTTGTGAGTGTAGAGGAGAGAAAATTAGTGGAGGAAATAGTGGATGAGATAATAGAATATTAATAAAATATTTCCTTTTTAGGAAATGTGACACTTTAAACGAAACGTCATTTTGAATAAAAAGTGACACTTGAAGTAAGACGAAGGGAGTATATAACAATATATACTTTTGAATATAATATAATAATATTATATTATATTCATAATATTATAATCATCCTCTCTTTGTCTTTTATCCGGCAAAACTACCCTTTTTACCCCTAATCTTTGACCTTTTTTCTTATGGTCCTTCAACTATTTTGTAACTTTGTTTTTCTTTTCATTTCATAAATATACTGCTAATACAATTAATTTTTTGTTATTTATTGAATATCTTACACTTTCACGCCTTATATTCTACTAAAACTTCTATGTCACCAATCACCATTAGGTGGTTGCCAACTGAGCGTTTACGTAACACATCAACATATTTCGTTAGGGGTGGGTGGGTGGGGGGTGGGGTGGGGGGTTGGCGGGGGTGGGTGGGGGGTTGGGTGGGGTTGGGTGGGGCGGGGGGGTGGGGTGGGGCGGGGTGGGGTGGGTGGGGGTGGGGTGGGTGGGGGGTGGGGGTGGGGGGTAGGGTGGGGTGGGGTGGATGGGGGGTGGGGGGAGCGGGGCGGGGCGAGGCAGGGTGGGTGGGGGGTGGGGTGGGGGTGGGGTAGGGGGTGGGTGGGGGGTAGTAACGAGGTTGACAAGTCCGTTAGATTTTTTAACGACGTTAGTTAAAAATTTGGTGGGATACCTTATTTGAAATTACTTTTGAAAGTACGATACCTAAGTTAGTAACTAATTAGTACGTTACCTTATTTGAAAATGGACCTTAAATACGATACCTTCCTTGGTAATTATTCCGCTAAAAATCTAAAGAAATTTCGTCATGTAACTTAAGGTGAATAATATTCGTTAAGTTTTCAACCAATATGTTAACATTGTTGACATTTATGATGAATACTACAATTTTTTAAATGTAAAATATCATTAGCACATAGTTTATAAGAAATATTACATATCAATTTCTAAAAAAAAAATCATTTATCCTAGATCGTATTTAAGAAAACTAGTCATATGAGGTCATGTGACTAAATTTCATTAAATTTTAAGCAAATTTGTTGATGGAGCAGCACATTTTAAGCTAATTTCGTTAAATGTAAAATGTCATTACGAATTTGTTTGGCCTATTTCGTTATAAAATTAACACATGTTAGGAGTAGGTTCCATTAATAATGTAAGATTCAAAGGTTAAGGATGATTAAGAAAAACAAAATAGTTTATGAAAGTAGGGTTTTTTTCCTGGACATAACAGCAAAATGATAAAATATACTCTCTCCGGGCGTTTCAGGATTTCCGTCACTTTTTATTCAAAATGGCGTACCCATTGAAGCGTCACCTTTCCTAAAAAAGAAATATTTTATTAATATTTTATTATCCCACTAACTATTTCCTCCACTAATTCTCTCTCATCTTTTCAAATTATACTTACAACACTTTTTAAATTCACTATTTCCTTCATTAATTCTCTCTCCTATTTTCAAATTACACTCACAACATTTTTTCTTCCCACTTTTTTTCATAATTTACGTGTCACCCCTAAAAGGGTGACACTTTTTCTGGGACGAAGGGAGTAGGCACTTTGTTATAGATCAAAAAAAAGTACACCCATATGTGTACAAATTTTCCTTTTAAATGTCAAATGTCACATTGTTTTAAAAATAAAAATTTTATAATATTTTTTTATTATTGATATTTACTTGTACTAACTATCTAATTACTTAAATCTATTACCCTTAGCTGGGTTCTTAATTCTTTTCTAGTCGGTTGAGGATTATGATTTTTAGTTTGATTTGTTGCTAAAATGGATAATAAATAGGGGTGTCAGCGGTTCGATTCAAATTGCGGTTTGAGATCGAATTGAACTTAACTATGTGGTTTGATTTGGTTTGATTTTTAACGATTAACGGTTCAGCTCGCATCGAAAAATTTATAAACCATGCGGTTCGGTTTGGTTTGCGGTTTGACTCCTTCAAACCGAACCAAATCGAACCATTTTGAGCTGAACCGCCAAACCGAACCACCGAGTTGAACCATCAAACCGTTGATTATTTTGATTTTATTTTCACCATTGATTTCAAACCCTAATCACTTATTCCAAAATTGAAATACCTATTCATTAAACCTACAAAGTGCTGATCCATCGCGGTGACAAACAAAACTGTTGCACAAACAACAGTTGCTAGCTTCATATTTCCTTCCAGTGATAGCCTTAATGAACTTATAAAGTCAGTTGATAGGGAATTCATTTAAAAAGATTATTTCTTTTAGCTCCTATGTACTAGTTGATACTTTGATGGAAATTGGAAAACCACCACTGTCTGCTCCGATCCTAATCATGCTAGTGCATAAGAATACATGTCGACTCTTCCGAGGAGATGTTGTGAATGTATAAACTTTAAGTCTACACTCACAACACAACACATCACATTTTTCATTTTTCTCCTTAATTCTTGTTTCCATCTTATTTTGTATATTATTATGGAACGGGGGAAATATCCAGGATGAGTACCATTTACTACACCAGCACCTCATGGCATCTTTATTGAAGAGGTCTTATCCCCAGAAAGAAGATTCAGGAAGCTGATCATTCATGCATGCAAGAATATTCTAGTTATTAATGTTGATAGAAATCTTGGTAGCATTCACAAAGAGGTGATTCAGAGAGGCTTGAGAGAGGCTTGCTGAGAATTGTTAGCTTTCAATTGAATGTTAAAATGAGGTTGAAATGAGGAACATACACTATCATTATCAAATATGTTGAATGCAGATTAAGGTTCGGACCGCGGTTTAAACCGCTTAATGGAATCGCGGTTTGAGACCGAACCGAACCAAATCGAGATGGTTTGGTTCGGTTCGATTTAAAATTTTTCATGGTTCGATTTGGTTTGAGATTTTTTCAAACTGAGTACTAGCGGTTTGATCTCTAAATTTGTCCAAATCGAACCAAACCGAACCACTTGCACCCCTAATAATAAATGCACTTGTTATACTTATAATAACTAGCGTAACACCCGTGTGTTAAACACACGATCAAAAAACTTTGATAAATAGGAGAAATTAAATTAAAAAAGTTACTATAACTATAAAGGTTAGTTTAGGAAAAAAATTAAAATAAAAAGTATACAACAAAAATATATCCTGGCATTAGTAATAAAAATTACAAACTTTTAAAAAAAAAAATCTTGTATACAACATTTGTGGTGTCATCCACGGTATTTTTCTTTCGTCACATATTAAAAACTTCAACTCGTCACAATTATTTATCTTACACAAAATAACATACAATTAACCATTACTAAAAACAAGTTATTTTTAAAACAGACCAAAATGAGTGAGTTAACAGATAAAATCGACGAACAACATGTTCATTTGCCTATGAAAATGGAAAATTTATAGTTTTTTTCGTATTTATAGGCATTTTTAATAGTAAAATAGCATGTCATTTGCCCGTGTCCCAAAATTGTTGTCTCAATGTCATAATGCGCTCTTTAAAAAAAAAAAAACAAGACGAGTGTGAATTCTTAAAATTTGTGTCTGTAAATACAGTAAATAGTGAAGACCAAATCATTGGCTATTGACCACTATTTAAATGCAAAAATACTGGGTTTGAAAAAAAAAATCTCTCCCCATCTCAATTTTTTTTATATTTATTTTAAAACGAAAGTAGTAGGACATTGTAGTAAAATGTCTTCAACTTTTTGTAATCTTATATTTATCCCGTTCCAAAAAAATATACTCACTTTATTTTTAATGTTAACTTAATTGAACATTGATCTAGAAAATAATGAAACTTAATAAATCAAATGAACTTTTAAAAATGCTATTGATATTAATGTTCTGTTAATATCAATTTTTTGATCAAAAATAAATCAAACTTACTATCAAAATTAAATTAGAACTATCCTGTCATTTTGAGACCGAGAAAAATATTTTTTTTAAATTAGTTCTAAGTATTTTACTAAATGTTCTAATTTGAGCGTGTGTATTTTTTGGCAGAAAATTAATACTTTAACTTTGATTTCATTGGTTATATTTTTGTTTTTTATTGCCTTATTTCTTCATTTAAGAATTCAATATAAAATTTTGATTCTCTTATTTCAACATTGATATTCTAGCTAATAGTAGTACATCATTCGAAGAAAAAAGCTAGTGAAAAAAAGACAGTGATAGGGAGTATTGATTTCATATTTTTCGGATTAAATAAGTGAGAAAAAGGAAAAAAAAATATGAAAAAAAAAATTTAAAAAGTGCCATTATTTGTATCAGATTTGAATAATGACAGTTATCAAAAGTTGAGCTAAATTGATTGCTTCTCAAACCATAATGTAGCATTTCCCATTTAGCATTAAATGTAATAATGAGGCATGAAAAAATTTATGATTTCAAAAAGGCTCATTATTTGTATCAGATTTGAATAGGGGTAAATAGGTCATTTGCTATCACTAATTTAAGGGTATATTAGTCATGTGATGTCTCAAAATTTTGGAGGGAAAAATTGAGTGCTAAAATCACTTCAACCTTTATATATATATAGATAACACATTTACTATCATGTACAAACTTTCTCTTTAATATTTTACTTTTAATACTTACAATATTCACTTTTTCTTAATAGAAGAGTGATCGAGAAATTTAAAAAAAAAATATCATAATGCACAAGAAATTTCTTTACTATATTGTATTATATATGCAGTATTATATTTACATATCAGTGAATATAATAATAATGCGTGCAATATTATATACTAATTTATAAGAACTTTATGTTCATTTCGATCTAAAGAAAAAGATTTCGATCTAAAGAAAAAGACTGAGGGAAAGTGCTGATGATTTGTCCCAAATAAAACTTCGGAATCAAATTTCCTTTTTTAATAATTTTGTATTTTCAACTAAGAACATTATTGTAGAACAGAGGTAGGGCTGTAAACGAGTAAAGCCGAGCCGAGCTTTGAGGTGTCGAGCTCGATTAAAAATTAACGAGCCGAGCTTTTTTCGAGCTCGAGCCTGAAAAATTTGTTCGAGCTCGGCTCTAAACGAGTTTCGAGTTGTTCGCGAGCTGTTCGCGAGCTTTTTTGCGAGCTTCTCGAACTCGAGCTTTAACGAGCCGAGCTCGAGCTTAACTCGATTTTTTTTAAAAATCTGAACTCAAACGATCTTTAGTTCGAGCTTTTATTCGAATTCTCGAGCCTAAACGAGCCGAACCGAACCGAGCCGAGCTCGAGCTTTGTCTTTGTCTCTACGTAATTTTTTTTCAATTTTGATTTTTCATAATTCTTTATATTCTTACAAAAAAACATAAAAAAAATGAAAATAACTAAGAAAAATATTTATTATTTATTTTATACTTTTCGAATGACATTTTAAAATGTCATATATTTTGAGACAGATTTTAAAATTTATTTTGAAACGAATAGAGTAATAATTTTAAAATGTTCAATTTATGTTAGGGAGGGATGGATGGAGTCATGAAATATAACTTTCCTAATTACTACGACTACCACTACCACCACTACCACCACTACCACCACTACCACTACCACTACAACCGCCACCACCAAAACCACCACCACCACCACTACCACTACTACTACTACTACCACTACTATCACTACTACTACCACTACTATCACCACTACTACCACCACTACCACTGCTACAGCTATTATCAACACTACTACTATTACCACTATCACCACTACTACCACCACTACTACCACCACCACCACTACCACTATCACCACTACTACCATTACTACCACCACTACTACTACTACCACTACTACCACTACCACTACCACCACCACCACCACCACCACTACTATCACTACTACCACCACTACTACTACTACCACCACTACTACCACTACCACTACCACCACTACTACCACTACCACCACTATTACCACTATTACCATCACTACTACTACTACCACTACTACCACTATCACTTTCACTACCACTGCCACTACCACTATCACTACCACCATCACCACCACCACCACCACCACCTCCACCACCACTACCACCACTACTACCACCACTACCACTACTACCACCACCACTACTACCACTATCACTACCACCACTACTACCACCACTACTACCACTACTACTACTACCACTACTACTACCACTACCACTACCAATGCCACTACCACTATTGTGACGACCCCAACCCTAGGCACTAATTTTAGATATTATATTATATGCTTTTAATATTTATGTTAACTTTATGTATTCATTTATGTCTTTAAATTCTTATTTTAAGATAAGTTGGGTGAGAAGTAAATTTAGAATCTTTTAAGAATTCATTGGGGCATTTAATAAAGAACCATGGGGAATAATAAAAAATAGAAATAGATTAATAGTAAGAGGAGGTTAAAATGAGTAGAATAAATAATGAAGGGGAAGGGGATAATTTTAATAAGGAAAGCCTTAGTTTTGATGGGGGGCCAATAAGGCTTACCCCCCCATATCCCTCCATGTGTCCTCTCCATGCTTTTTCCCTTACTTCCCTAACCTCTTCACCCTTTTTTCTTCATTCTTCTTCTCCCTTCTCATTTCCATGGAAACCCATTTGGGAACCCACCTCTTCTCAAACACCTACCAAGTTCAATCCTTCATCATTTTTCAATCCGGGAGTACCTTTGAAATCGGGACATCTAGAGGAGTTCTTCAAGCTCAAGAAATCCATAATCCATCTTCTATTCCAAAGTGAGTTGTTATGATTCCCTTCTTCTACTTGTTCATAAGTTCTTTAAATGTTATTCTTGTCCACATGATGTTATTTCATGCCTTGGAAACTTTAATGGAAGTGGATGATTGATGAATGAGATGGGTTGAAGATAATGTTCTTGAAAGATGATTTAGAGGAAATGAAATGGGTGGAATATTTAGGGATAAATAATCTAGGTTTCCTTTATCTTGGGTTTACATGAGTTAGGATGAAATTGGTAAGGCTAAAAAAATCCTTTGGGTGTTCTTGAATTTAAAGTAGAGAAAAGGAAAAAGGGATTGAAGCTAAGAAGAAAGAGTTAGAAATTTAATTGTGCTGGAAATCGCCTTGGGCGGTCGCCCATGGGGGCTTGGGCGGCCGCCCATCATGCCAGAATCTCACCTTGCCTAAAAACCCTCTTGGGCGGTCGCCCAAGAGGTGTGGGCGGTCGCCCATGTTGGCAGAATTTGGCCCAGTTCCCTGTTCCGCTGAATTTTCACTAGTAACCTCCGAGTATGATCCCTAACCAAAATAAAGTTTGGAATCTAACCTTTCCGGATATGAATTAATCCTTTTAACCTAGGTTATACTTAGAACAATTGTATCACTTAATGACACCTTAATTGGGTTACTATGGAACTACGGAAGCATGTTAAGTCTGAATCAGAAATTGTTGGTAATCTTATTTAGCTTTATCAATGTAACCCCAACTTGATAAATTTAACATGAATTCCTATAAAGACCTTGTAATATAGAATATTGTCCGAAAATTGGTTATTAAGCTTGATTCGTACTTCACCAATGTAGTTCAAACTTGGGAGGTAGATCATGAACTCTTATTGAGGTTATCCGAGGTTGTGTAATGACTATGTAGGAATTGTTTATGAGATGTTGTTATATTGCTTATCCCCTTGGTGGATTATTTAGCATGTTATTATATTATCCTAAGTGTGGATTATCCGGTTGTATTGTTACCTCATTTGATTTCATATTCATTGATTATGTTATGCATAGTGTATTACCTAAATGTTGCACTATGATGTTGGTTGAGCATGAGTATATTTTACCATGTGGCTATGTTGCTTATCCCCTTTGTGGATTATATTTCAAGTAACTAGTATGTGCGTGATAATGTGTTTAATCGGTGATATTGGGGTATAACATAATACGATCAATTATGGAAGTGTGACCTAATGTGATCGGATTATGTTATACCTGTGACCGTCCCCTCCTGTGGCCACAGATTAGGGTTATAGCATCTGTATTGAGCCAAAAGCCTTACAGAGTTGCTACTATCTTATTTGGTTCCCTGAAAAACGGGTCTTATAAGATGTGAGTATTGCTTAAGCAGCTCACTTAAGATTGGAGTATTATTATACCCAATGTTGTACGACTAATGTTCGAGACGGGAAAAGGTAAACCAAGGTAATGTAAGGTGTTCTGACTTTTCCAATGTGTTGTATGCAACTTGTTATGTGTTGCATCTTATATGGCATATTGCTTTGCATTCATAATAGCTTCTTTGAGATTTATTCTCACCCCTCTCCCTTTAATGTTTTAGATCCCGAGACAGGTGGACCGACCAAGTAAGGGCGGAAAGGAGTTTAGAAGTGGTATTTTGGGAATTGTCGGGTTATGTATAGGTTGGTGTAGAATGTGTATTTTGGCATAATTCTTTTAAAGGGTTTGTATTCATAAACTTTAATTCTATTTTATATTCGATATGTTTTTGTAACTAAAACCGTTTATTATTTTCAAGGTTGGTCAACTCTTCCTCCAATGTGGAAAGGAGTAGAGTTATTTTAAAATGGATGTGTGTATGTTTGAAAGTTAAATCAAAGTTTTAAAAGTTTAGGATCTTTGGGTTAGTTTGAGGACGCTCCAGCTCGGGACACGTGTAGGTTCCGGGTCGGGGTCCTCACAGTTGGTATCAGAGCTCGGTTTAGAGTTCACGGGTAGAGTCTAGTTTGAGTGAGAGTGTGCGATAACTGACGTCGAGGGTTTAATGCAGGAATTTGTCCAATGACAGAAATTGATAATGACCAATCAAAGAATCAAGGAAATGTGAGCAATATGGAGAGATAGATTCCTCCCCAATCATTGAGGTATATTACCTGTCTCCGGAGTTAGGGTTCATACTTTTCTAAATTTCGTTCATTTCGTTCTCATGTGGCATTACATTTCACGTTGATTTGCATAAATAGCCTAAAAGTTGCCCTATGTGCTGGAGGTTCTACTCCTAAGGGAGAGTACCTCGAATCATTCTTGTTTATCATGGTGGATGTGATGTGTCCATATGTGGGCATGTATTGCCGGTGGAGTTGGTCGAGTTACCAATCCGTGAATTATTGTTATATTAACCTGAATTAATTGAGTAGTTGTTGTGCTTGAGGAGGACTGTTGCAAGAAGCGAGTCTCCTTATCTATGTTTGACTTGCCTCCGTGTGTGGTTGAGGCGAATAAGTCATTATTTGCTATTATGTCATATATGCGTAAATGTCGAAAGTATGGCCTAATTAAGAGTGGTTTATGGTTGTATAACTTGCGTAAGTAATTATACATTGGTGTCTCGTGGTGGAGACTAGATATATGAGACTAGTATTGAAAATAATAGTCTAAGCGGGATTATATGGTTTATAAGATATCATGAGTACGGGTCCTTATAGAGCTGACATATATTTGCCTTATGTGCTATAAGTTTATTCTCTAGGGAGAGATTAATTGAATTCTTGCTACTAATGTGAATAGGAAATCAGATATTTTTGTAAGTGATATCACCCTATAAGTTGACTAAGTGGTGCTTTCCATGTGAGTTTCAAATTTGGTTTTCATCAGGTATCATACCAGGACATTGAGGCTTTGAATTGAGATAAGGTACTATTTTAGTATTCGGATCCCTAGATAGAGGACACTAATTGGGATGATAGAATTGATGATTCATTTTGAGAAATTATTTGATAAAGAAGATAATGAGCTTAGCGAATCTCCGTAAGGATAAATTGTTACTATATTTAGAAAAGATGATACTTGGTGGTTAATTATAAGGTTATAGAGATCTCAAATTGGTAACTGTAAGAAATAAGTATTCGTTATCAATTGTTGACGATTTGCATGATTGATTCTAGAAACTAGTAGGATACTCAATGGTTATTAGTTGAATTTCGGGTGTTACAATTTCAGTGAATATTTGTTCTAAGGATATACTTAAGACAACATTTGTAGTTAAATGACCGTTTTGAATTATGGGTGTGTATTAGTTATGGAGAGGTAAATAGGGTAAATGTGAAGAAGTATAATAGATGTAGTTATTGGTGACTTATAGGATCAACTTCAGGAATTAGTAATGTATGTATATGGTTTGTTTGAGAAATGATTATCATTAGTTGAGAAAATAAAATGAGGATGAATCTTATTGGAAGACAGGATACTTTAGGATGATTGCACCGTATAGGTTGACTTAGTTGCGTGACTCATATAAGGGGTTGGTGTGATGCTCGGAAGATATTTACGTTGTACGGATTTTGAGTTGTTGATGGTTATAGGGAGGTAAGTTAGATTATACCGTTAATGTTAATTGAAATTTGGGGATGATTGAGCTAGGTGAGTTCCAATTATATTTTCTTATTTAGAAATCATGGTATTTGATCGGAAACTAGATGTTTACAATATGTTGTTGCTAAGTACAATACCAATATCAAAGGTGGTGAATAGATGACTCAAATTAAGTAAAAGTGTTGAATTTTCAACTTGAGGAATTATGGAATTGAGGATGGTTTACCAAGTTTATTATCTTAATGAATGTTTTAGTGTTATGTATAGAAGATAGTACTAGTATTACTAGATTTTGTTTTCTCATAGAGGATTTAACTAAGTATAAATATTATGAGTGGTGGCTACACTATAAATAGAAGTCAAACAAGAATAATATGTTAGAATTGTTTAATTGTGTTTTAAAACTTGGAAGTGTGTGTGGAACTTCGGTATGAGCAATTGTGCCCTTCGGAGGTAGTTGATTTAATAAGGCAGTGAACCGTCTTTGTGTACATTGAAATCTGTGAGTAATTTAATTATCTACCATTGGTATGGGACGGTTGTAAATAATTAAATCACTCGAGTTAGTTTTGTTTAGCCTAATCAATCTTTTGAAATACCTCAAAATTGTGAGTGGTTTAGTTAATTAATTAAAACTGGTATGGGACGGTTTTAAATAAATAAACCATTCGAGTCTCTTTTAATCTCTTTTTATCTATCCTTTGGAATTCTGAAAGATGTTGTAAATTTTTGAAAGACTTGGTGTTCTAAAGATATAAGTTGTACAGAAGCAGTAGAAAGACAACCTATTTCCCCTATAGTGATTAATTGTATTAAAGTTTTGATCCGAGAAATGATTTGATAAATTGTGGAGTTATTAATGTGGAAGTCGCAGTAGACTTGGTTTTTGTATTGGAGTTTGATCGGCTCCGTTGTGGGCGGCCAACCATTTGAGTTGAATACTGATCTGTCACTGGACCCGAACATAATTAGAACATTGAATTGTGAAATATGGTCAATTAACATTCCGTTCGTGAAATCAGGGTCTTATTAGCATGTCCATATTTATTATTTCATGGGCAATTGTTTAATGTTGTATTATGAAAACTGCGGATAAGATGATTGAACTAACTCATTTCAATTGAGTCAAGACATAAAGTGGTTTGATCACAAATGTGGAA
This sequence comes from Adenophora triphylla var. japonica, assembly GCA_022495995.1. Lineage (NCBI taxonomy): Eukaryota > Viridiplantae > Streptophyta > Magnoliopsida > Asterales > Campanulaceae > Adenophora > Adenophora triphylla. The sequence continues at coordinate 95,372 of JAFEMH010004851.1, read as the reverse complement.
ATAGAATTTTGACGTTGGAAGATTTATTAGAACATTTAGAGTTCTAGATTAAACTTGAGAGTATTATCACGATAGATTTTGTGATTGAGTTACATTGGAAGTAAAGAGGGGTATATTGTTTTGTTATAGAAAAGTTGATTTGTATTTTCTACTTATTATATATATTTATATTGATGAGATTCATTGATCACATCCTTATATATGTTAGGAGATAGTTTGATTGTATGAATCCCATAGCATTAAATAGATTGGATAGTCATTCATTTGGGAAGATCCTTTTGGAGTGTAGGAATGCTATTGAGTTTAACTTTGTGAAAAATTTGAGGAATCATTAATTATTATTGAGAATATGCTACGGGCATGTACAATGGATTTTTGTAGTCGATAGGACGTATGATTATCAATGACGGGGTGCATATAATAGCAGTTATCATTCTAACATTGAGATAAAACCGTATGAGGCGTTGTTAGGGAAGAAAATATCGATCTCTAATTTGTTGGGTTGAGGTTAGAGAAGCAAGGCCTAAGGTAGATTGGCGCCAAAATTTGTTAATCTATTTGAAGCTTTAGAAAGGGTTGGTGATTTGGCTTATAGACTGACTTGGAGCAAATTGTAGAGTATTTGAAGTTTTAAATGCAATATTGTAATGTATTTGGTGACATAAGCGGTAATACTTTCATTATTTATATTGTTATTGAGGTCGTGAAAATTCGGGTTAGTGATATTTGTAAGGTACCCTTGAAACATTAAGTTGTAATATCGTATCATTAATGAAATTAGAATCTTGGGGAATAATCACACATGGAAGAGACTATTTGAGAATTGGAGCCTGAGGTATACAGGTACCCGAGGCGGGTTGAACAATTAGGTAAGTGACAGTCAAATTCGGGACGAATTTTCTTTAAGGGGGAGTGAGTGTGACGACCCCAACCCTAGGCACTAATTTTAGATATTATATTATATGCTTTTAATATTTATGTTAACTTTATGTATTCATTTATGTCTTTAAATTCTTATTTTAAGATAAGTTGGGTGAGAAGTAAATTTAGAATCTTTTAAGAATTCATTGGGGCATTTAATAAAGAACCATGGAGAATAATAAAAAATAGAAATAGATTAATAGTAAGAGGAGGTTAAAATGAGTAGAATAAATAATGAAGGGGAAGGGGATAATTTTAATAAGGAAAGCCTTAGTTTTGATGGGGGGCCAATAAGGCTTACCCCCCCATATCCCTCCATGTGTCCTCTCCATGCTTTTTCCCTTACTTCCCTAACCTCCTCACCCTTTTTTCTTCATTCTTCTTCTCCCTTCTCATTTCCATGGAAATCCATTTGGGAACCCACCTCTTCTCAAACACCTACCAAGTTCAACCCTTCATCATTTTTCAATCCGGGAGTACCTTTGAAATCGGGACATCTAGAGGAGTTCTTCAAGCTCAAGAAATCCATAATCCATCTTCTATTCCAAAGTGAGTTGTTATGATTCCCTTCTTCTACTTGTTCATAAGTTCTTTAAATGTTATTCTTGTCCACATGATGTTATTTCATGCCTTGGAAACTTTAATGGAAGTGGATGATTGATGAATGAGATGGGTTGAAGATAATGTTCTTGAAAGATGATTTAGAGGAAATGAAATGGGTGGAATATTTAGGGATAAATAATCTAGGTTTCCTTTATCTTGGGTTTACATGAGTTAGGATGAAATTGGTAAGGCTAAAAAAATCCTTTGGGTGTTCTTGAATTTAAAGTAGAGAAAAGGAAAAAGGGATTGAAGCTAAGAAGAAAGAGTTAGAAATTTAATTGTGCTGGAAATCGCCTTGGGCGGTCGCCCATGGGGGCTTGGGCGGCCGCCCATCATGCCAGAATCTCACCTTGCCTAAAAACCCTCTTGGGCGGTCGCCCAAGAGGTGTGGGCGGTCGCCCATGTTGGCGTAATTTGGCCCAGATTCTGTTTATTTGAATTTTCACTAGTAACCTCCGAGTATGATCCCTAACCAAAATAAAGTTTAGAATCTAACCTTTCCGGATATGAATTAATCCTTTTAACCTAGGTTATACTTAGAACAATTGTATCACTTAATGACACCTTAATTGGGTTACTATGGAACTACGGAAGCATGTTAAGTCTGAATCAGAAATTGTTGGTAATCTTATTTAGCTTTATCAATGTAACCCCAACTTGATAAATTTAACATGAATTCCTATAAAGACCTTGTAATATAGAATATTGTCCGGAAATTGGTTATTAAGCTTGATTCGTACTTCACCAATGTAGTTCAAACTTGGGAGGTAGATCATGAACTCTTATTGAGGTTATCCGAGGTTGTGTAATGACTATGTAGGAATTGTTTATGAGATGTTGTTATATTGCTTATCCCCTTGGTGGATTATTTAGCATGTTATTATATTATCCTAAGTGTGGATTATCCGGTTGTATTGTTACCTCATTTGATTTCATATTCATTGATTATGTTATGCATAGTGTATTACCTAAATGTTGCACTATGATGTTGGTTGAGCATGAGTATATTTTACCATGTGGCTATGTTGCTTATCCCCTTTGTGGATTATATTTCAAGTAACTAGTATGTGCTTGATAATGTGTTTAATCGGTGATATTGGGGTATAACATAATACGATCAATTATGGAAGTGTGACCTAATGTGATCGGATTATGTTATACCCAGTGATCGTCCCCTCCCCGCGGCCACAGATTGGGGTTATAGCATCTGTATTGAGCCAAAAGCCTTACAGAGTTGCTACTATCTTATTTGGTTCCCTGAAAAACGGGTCTTATAAGATGTGAGTATTGCTTAAGCAGCTCACTTAAGATTGGAGTATTATTATACCCAATATTGTACGACTAATGTTCAGACGGGAAAAGGTAAACCAAGGTAATGTAAGGTGTTTACAGCTTTTCCAATGTGTTGTATGCAACTTGTTATGTGTTGCATCTTATATGGCATATTGCTGTATTCATAATAGCTTGCTGAGATTTATTCTCACCCCTCTCCCTTTAATGTTTTAGATCCCGAGACAGGTAGACCGACCAAGTAAGGGCGGAAAGGAGTTTAGAAGTGGTATTTTGGGAATTGTCGGGTTATGTATAGGTTGGTGTAGAATGTGTATTTTGGCATAATTCTTTTAAAGGGTTTGTATTCATAAACTTTAATTCTATTTTATATTCGATATCTTTTTGTAACTAAAACCGTTTATTATTTTCAAGGTTGGTCAACTCTTCCTCCAATGTGGAAAGGAGTAGAGTTATTTTAAAATGGCTGTGTGTATGTTTGAAAGTTAAATCAAAGTTTTAAAAGTTTAGGATCTTTGGGTTAGTTTGAGGACGCTCCAGCTCGGGACACGTGTAGGTTCCGGGTCGGGGTCCTCACAACTATCACCACCACCACTACTACCACTACCACTACTACTACCACCACTACCACTACTATCACTACCACCACTACTACCACCACTACCACTACGAAATTTAGAAAAAAACTAAACAAATAAAAGTATAATAAAGAAATCAAGGACGGGTAAAATCCTTTAATTTTTATGTATAAATGTATAGTTTTTTTATTTTTTATGAATAGAAATAAATATTTTGGACTTTTTTTAGTATTGAAGTTTTTTTAAAAAAAAAAGTTATATAAAAAATGTTAAAAAAAAAACTAAACAAATGAAAGTATAATAAAGAAATCACAGACAGGTAAAATCCTTTAATTTTTATATATAAATGTATAGTTTTTTTTATTTTTTATGAATAGAAATAAATATTTTGGAATTTTTTAGTATTGAAGTTTTTTCCAAAAAGTTATATAAAAAATGTTAGAAAAAAACTAAACAAATGAAAGTATAATAAAGAAATCAGAGTCGAGCTTATCGAGCCGAGCTCGAGCTCGAGTTCGAATCGTTTGCGAAAATTTTTATTCGAGCTTTTAACGAGCCGATCCCGATCCGAGCTTAAACGAATCGATCCCGATCAAAGCTCGCCAAACAAATGAGCCGAGCTCGAGCCGGCTCGAAAAAAATTCGAGCCTGAAAATTGGGTCAAGCTCGAGCTCAAGTTAGACTCGAGCCTTATCGAGCTCGAGCTTTTACGAGCCAAGTCCAAATTGAGCCCGAGCCTGTTCGATTCGCGTAATAGCCCTAAACTAAACAAAACAAAACAAAACAGAGGTAGTATTTTCAAACCCACCTTTTTTCTCTTACCCACTCAAAACACTTGCTTTTAGAATATTTCTTCTTTAACTCTCTCTGCGCTCTATTTTGTGCAAATATTAATGGGGCAAAGAAAGTAATACTCCCTCCATCTCATTTGAAGCTTCACCTTTTATCAAAATAGATATTTCGTTAAAAACTTCGCCTTTTCTAAAATGGATATTTTATATTATTATTCCACCCACTGATTCTCTCTCCTACTTTACTTTTATACTCACAACACCAATTAACTCACTATTTCCTACCACACTTTCTCTTTCCAACTTTACTTTTCATACTCACAACATTTTCTTCACTAACTTTTTTCTTAATTTTCATGTCACCTTCAAAATGGTAAATGTTTAAATGGAACGGAAGGAGTATATAGTACTCCATCCGTTTCACTAAAAAGTTACACATTTTTAAAAAAAAAATTGTCCCAATTAAATTTATACTTCCCCCTTCTGGATATTGAAATTTTTATTTAAATGGAACCCACTTACTATTTATTATTCATCTTTTTCTACTATCTCACTTTTTATATTTACAACATATATTTACAACAGATACCTCATTTATAATATAGGAAAAATTGCAAAAAAATAACACTCAACTATACACTTTTTGTGGATATTACCACCAAACTATTTTTTTTTGGATCCAACACATTCAACTTAATTTATTTTGCATTTATTACCACTATTACTAACACAGTTAGTTTTTCTCAGTTAAATGATCAATTTGAAAGTTTTATAAATATATGGGCCATATTGAAATTTCTAAAAATACAAGGACCAACTTGAAAAAAAATCTATTTGATTTGTCTGATTTTTAAAATAGATGTTTTTAAAAATGATATTTTATTTTAAGAAAATTTAATAATTTTATGTGTTTGATAAATTTCTTTAAATGTGTGTTGTATTTTTTTATGAAAATTAATTTTTAATGGTGTATTGATAATAGAATAAATATATTTTTTATAAATATTTGGTGAATTAAATACAACACCATTTAACTATTTTAAGAAAATTATATACAAAAAACATTGTTATTATATTAAAAATACACCAATAAAAACTAATTTTCACAAAAAACAACACACTCTTTAAGAAATTTATCAAACATATAAAAAATACTCCCTCCATCCCACTCAACTTTGGATTTTTTCTCTCGACATGGGGATTAAGAAATAGTAGTATAATATGAGAATAGAGAATGGGTGGAGAAGGTGTTGTGAGTATGAAAAGTAAAATAGGAAAGAGAATGAGTGAGAGAAATAGTAAGGAGATTGTTGTTGTGAGTATGAAAAGTGGATCCCATTGAATTTAAAAATAATATAAACTTACTATTTTGGGGTGTCCTAAGTCGAATGGGACACCCAAAATGACAAATTGTCCTAAGTCGTGTGGGACGGAGGGAGTATAAATTTCCTTAAAATAAAACATCATTTTAAAAAAATCTATTTTAAAAGTCATTCAAATCAAATAGGAAAATTTTCAAGTTGGTTCTTGTGTTTTTAGAAATTTCAGTTTGGTCCATATTTTTATAAAATTTCCAAATTGATTATTTAACTGAGAAAAACTAACTGCGTTAGTAGTAGTGGTAATGAATACAAAATAAATTAAGTTGGATGTGTTGGATCCAAAAAAATATAGTTTGGTGGTATTATTCACAAAAAGTGTATAGTTGAGTGTTATTGTTTGCAATTTTTCCTATAATATATTTATTTTTAATCTTGTATCTAAAATAAAAATGTACTCCCTCCGTCCTTAAATGTTTGTCCCATTTGACTTTTTTGTTGATCTTTGACCACAAATTTATGAGAGATTAATCATGTTTATGAAATTCTAAAAGTTTTTGTTGATAATATTATTAATGGTGAATCAATAGGAATTTTTAGAATTTCATGAACATAATTAAATTGTCATATATTTGTGGTCAAAGTTCAACTAAAAAGTCAAATGGGACAAACATTTTAGGGACGGAGGGAGTAAGTCTTTATTGTTAGGGATTGAGTAAAATAAATTTATTTACAGAAAATTTTGGGGGAAATCTGTTTCTCCATAAGTTATAAAAAATTTTGTTTTTAAATATATCGACTTGGTTTTTTAAAGCCTAAACTCACTGTTTTAAGGCCTAAACTCACTATTTTATTTTATAGCTTAAACTCATTGTTTTAACGCCTAAACTCACTATTTTATTTTCTAGGTATTTTAAGGCCTAAACTCAATGTTTTAAGGTCTAAACTTTATATTTTTAAAGATGAAAGTGGGCTTTTATAACTTATGCAGAAACAGATTTCTCCTAAAACTTACTCATTTATTTATTATTAAGTATTGACATATTAATTTCAATACTATTTTTCATACTGCCACCGCATTTTCTTGTACAACTGTTAAATGATCACGTAATTTTTTTAATTTTTAAGATGTACTCCCTCAATTCCGGGATAATACGCACTTTTTGGCTTTGCGCGGGAATTAAGGTACACTTTTTGGCTTAGCGCGAGAATCTCTATATATATAAAGAGAGGATTGTCAAAATCCCGCCCAAATCAGCGGCATTTCAGTAATTTCACACGGTGGCAAAATTGCAATTAACAAGGCGGATGAGACACGTGTCACGTTTGCATTTGGCGCGTGCGTTACACGCGCCGACAATGGCGCGTGTACGCGTAGCGTAACATTTTTGTTTATTTTTTTTTTTAAAAAATACGCCACGTGGCGCGATATGATTGGCCAACTTTTATTTCAGCTTTTTAAATTTTATCCCCTATTTTCGACCTCATTTATTGTATAAAAAAAAAATTTTAAAAAAAAAAAAATTCACCAAAATTCATAATTTTTTTTTCTCTTTAATTATAGACTAATTTCATTTAATTTGGACACAAAAAAAAAACACTCTTTTTTAAATATAAATTTCTTAATTATCCTTTCTTTATTTTTCTTTTTCATTTTTCAATATCTTTTTTGTGAACATTAATTAAGTGTGAAGTATATTTTTTTATTATAAATGATGATAATAATAATCATAATTTTACTAATATAAATATTTGTACTGCTTCATTCGGCTCAAAAATTAATGTTTTTAATGTTAGTTCCTTCGTTTCAACATTTGACATTAATTTTTTAGACATATTAAGTAATATTTTATAAAATATTCCTTGGGACGAATATAGTAATTTATTTTGTTACCCGAAGTAGTATTATTTTGTAAAAATTAATGTTTATAATGTTCGTGTCTCGTGCCAGAAAATAAATATTAATTTTTGAGACAAGTAAATTCATTGAGGCAAAGAAAGTTTTTTTTTTTTGGATATAGAAAGTAGTATTAATTATGGGATGAAAGTAATATTCATTTGTGAATTGAAGGAATTTTTTTTTAAAAAAAATAGAATTTTTTTATATGTCCAAAAAAAATGAACATTGCTTCTTTCGTCTCAATGAACATTTTAAAAAATAATACTAATTTATTTGTCTAAAAAATTAATGTAATATTTTGAGACGAATATACTAAAATTACAAACATTAATTGCAGAGGCGAATGAAGTAATTTTTATTTGTCTCAATGAACATTGCTTCCGATTGAAGTAATTTTTTTCCTTAAAAAGTAGAATTTTTTTATATGTCCAAAAAAAATAACCATTGCTTCGTTTGGCTCAATGAACATTTTAAAAAATAATACTACTTTATTCGACTAATAAATTAATGTCATATTTTGAAATATTAATTGGGATGAAGGAAATAATGCTCATTTTTATTGATAAGAAATTTAGTATAATTTGTATGTTATTCATTTTGAATCGAAAGTAATATTCATTTTTGAAATGTTGTAATGTTAGTGCTTTCGTTTCAAAATATGGCATTAATTTTTTTAACAAATTAAGTAATATTTTATAAAGTATTCATTGGGACGAAAATAGCAATTTTTTTTTAGTTGAAGTAGTAGTATTTTGTAAAAATTAATGTTCATAATGTTAGTGTCTTCGTTTCCGAAAATAAATATTAATTTTTTGGACAAGTAAATTTCTTGAGGCAAATGAAGGAATTTTTTTTTTTTGATATAGAAAGTAGTATTAATTATGGGATGAAAGAAATATTCTTTTTTGAATTGAAGGACAATTTTATTCCTTAAAAGTACTTTAGAAATAATGAAAAAATTAAGAAAAGTATAATAAAAAACAAAGTGAACCAAATCAAAACATCGATTAGGATTTGCTTTAGTTATTTTTATATAATTCGAGTAAAGAAAATCTTATTATTGGTAAAATTAAAAATTAAAATTCAAGGACAATTTTAGAGAGTATATTAAGAGTAGTTGAAGTATATTAGTAATATACTTTTTAAAAAGTGATGGATTATTAATCTTGAATTGAAGGACAATTTTACTAAAGTTCTTTATTAATATACTTTTTTAATTTAAAGAGTATATTAATAAGATTTTATATTATATCAAAATGGGTTTTTAATTTTAAAAAGTGATGGATTATTAATCTTTAATTGAAGGACAATTCAAAATTAAAAAATGTTATATCAAATAGCTATTTTTTTAAATTAAAATTACTAAAAAACCCATTTTGATATAATATAAAATGTTATATCAAATAGCTTCAACTACTTTTTAATTTTAAAAAGTGATGGATTATTAATCTTGAATTGAAGGACAATTCAAAATTAAAAAATGTTATATCAAACAGCTATTTGATATAACATTTTTTAATTTAAAGAGTAGTTGAAGTATATTAGTAAAATTAAAAATCTTATTATTGGCTACAAATATAATTATTAAAACTATTTATGTTTTAATTTTTATTTTATCAAATTTTGATGGATTATTAATCTTGGTTTCATTTATTTGTGCCTTTTTTATATATAATATTTATGAATAATTTTTTCTTCAACTTTTGTCCAATTTTAAAGGTTAAAAATGGGTTTGGATATTAAAGAGATGAATTGTTTTATTAGAAAGTATAAAAAGTTGGGTACAAAGTAATTAGTGAATAGTTGTTGTGAGTATGACTTATAAGACCATTTAATATTAAAATTTTCTAATTTTTTCATTGTATTTTTTTTTAAATTTAAAATGGGACACCTTCTATTAAAAAAACAGGACGTTTAAAATGGGACGAAGGGAGCATTTATTTATTTGATAGTGAAATAATTTATCCTAATGTTAAATTTAATTAGTTGCAAAAAAAAATTAGTCTTCATAATAAAAATTAAAATAAATAAAACTAGAAGGGAAAATTATATTTTCAGTCTCAAGTCAACGTTAAAAAATGTCATTACATAAAAAACTTATTTCCTTCATTTCAAAAATGAATATTACTTTCAACTCAAAATAAATCACCAAATAATAATACTACTATTTTTGCCAAAAAATTGCATTATTATGTGCTTTAACTAGAATGGAAAATTATATTTTCCGTCTCAAGTAACTAAATTTTGTGAAGTAGCGAAATCAAATTACTTTTTTTTTGCCCAATTCTAGAAAAACTGTGTTAGTATGTGCTTTAACTTGATATTGCCCTATTTAAAGAATTTTGTAAGTAAAAAACGGGTTGATAAATTTTTCGAATCCCTCCTAAACCCGCATTGATCCGCTTCTAATGAAAAGAGTTTGGAAATGTTTTCTTTTAAATCGGGTGGGATTGGGGTGGATTTGGGATTAGCTCGAACCGTCCCATTTAACCCGAACCCGCGTAGTATTCATCTTTTTTTAGAATAAATTTTAAACATTGATAATATTTGTATTTTATTATTTATTTATTTGTTTATAGTTTATTGTATTTTCTTATTTTTCTATGTCATATTATTAATCTCTACATTTATAAGGAAATAAAGGGAAAAAATAGCATTGCATAATAGAAATATTAATAATTTTTTCTTCAACTTTTGTCCTATTTTAAACGTTAAATAATTGGTTAGGATATTAAAGAGATGAATGATTTTATTATAAAGTATAAAAAGTTGGGTACAAAGTAATTAGTGAATAGTTGTTGTGAGTATGACTTATAAGACCATTAAATAAAAAAATATTAAAAAAATTTCATTGTAATTTTTTTTCAATTTAAAATGGGACACCTTTTATTAAAAAAAAAGAAGTTTAAAATGGGACGAAGGGAGCATTTATTTATGTGATAGTGAAATAATTTTTCCTAATGTTAAATTTAATTAAGCGCGATATAAAAAAACATGATTATATAACAGTAACATTAAAGAAATATGTAAAAATCAAACGGGGATGTAGAAGTTGAATAGGGCTCAAGAACAAAATAACTTCTCAAATATCGAAATTGATGATACTTGAAAATTTCATTTCATGTAATTTGTTTTTTTGGAGAATCACTAGAGTCAAGAGTTCCGAATTGCAGTTGAAGAGAAAGATTTTGGAGACTTATAACTAGATTGATTACACTTTTCCAATCGTTGGCGAAACTAAGTGATAATGTGGGCAAATTACGCACATATAACGTTCAATACACAATAAATATGTTTTACATAAAAAAAATATGCGTTCAATTCCATAGCATTGAAAAATGGATGTCAAATGTGATTATTATTGAATAGAACGGGAATTTACGTATAAAACGCGCTTCGTACAAACTAAATACTCCCTCCGTCCCACAATAATATGTAAACTTTCTATTTTGGGCGTCCCACAATAATATCTAACTTTCCCAAAATGGAAAGGAATCTTTACTATTCCCTCCACTCATTCTCTCTCCTACATTATTTTAATACTCACATCACCATTATAATTTACTATTCTCTCCACTCATTCTCTCTCATATTTTATTTTCACACTCACAACACTTTCAATATAATATTTCCTCCTTAATCCCCGTGCAAAACCCAAAAGTCCATAAATCTATGGGACGGAGGGATTATGCCTTAAATACTCCCTCTGTCCCAAACCTAGGTGCACAGTTTGACTTTTTTATGAAATTTGACCATACAATAACGAGAAATTAGAACATTTTGATGAAATTTTAAAAGTTGTTATTGATTTATTACTAACAACACTAACAATTAAAAGTTTTAAAATTTAATTATAATATATCAATTTCTCGTTATTGTATGGTCAAATTTCATAAAAAAGTCAAACTGTGCACCTAGGTTTGGGACGGAGGGTGTATATATTTATTTTAGTGACCTTCAAAATGATATTTGTACTAATAATATAGTTTTAAAAAAAGTTTTTTACAATGTACACAAACATTTCTATATCTCCTGTTATATTTGTATGAATTTTCGTCAATATATTTTAATAGCTGTCCGTGCATCGCACGGGAGTTACACTAGTTAAGGTAAAAAATGAAAAAGGTGATGTGTTGTGAGCGTTGATGGTTGGGTAGGAGAGAGAAAGTGGAGTAAGTAGGTAATGATTATGAGTAGAGAGAAGTGAGTCTCATTTCCATTTTAAAAAAAAGTGTAAATTATTGTGAGATACTCAAAAATGATATTTTTGCATATTATCGTGGGTCGGTGGGAGTATTACTAGAAAAGTCTAGACTAGCTGACTAGGTAGCATTCCAATTCCGGGTCCCACACTTGTCCAATTCCCCTTTTTCCTCTAGTTCTCTAGAACACGCGATTTTACCCTTTACATAATCGTCTCCTTCGACCATCCACCAGAACCTTCTAGAAACCACATAATTTATTCTCTCTCAGCTGCCGGTTTTCTGTACGGCGAAGTTTAATGTTGATTTGTTAGATCAGGTTAGGTTCTGTTATCCTTGGCTTGAAAACTCTCGTCGCCAAAAGAACCTTGCATTTACAGGTAATAAACGAAATTCTCATCGTTAATCTACCAGTTTTCTTATATTTTGCGGTGGATCTTGTCTTTGTTTGCTGTGATAATTCATTACAGTTTATATCCTAATAAGAGAAGATTTTTTTTATTGGAATCCGGTAATGAAATACGCATGTTCTTTCAGGTGATTGGATCTCTACATCTGATTGAATGGCACCGTCTCCGGTCGAGCAGACCGGCGATTCGGCGTCCGGCGAAACTCAAAGGACTATGCCGACGCCATTTTTGACCAAAACGTATCAGCTCGTCGACGATCCATCCGTCGATGAACTGGTATCGTGGAACGAGGATGGGACGTCTTTTATTGTATGGCGAGCAGCTGAGTTTGCGAGAGATTTACTTCCTAAATATTTCAAGCACAACAATTTCTCAAGCTTCGTTCGGCAGTTAAACACTTATGTAAGAATTTCATAATAAATCTCTCATTTTCGACTTTGAATTTGAAATTTTACTGGAAATTTATTAATTAATCTGTTGGTCATCTCATCGTTTTTAGGGATTTAGAAAAGTTGTACCTGATCGGTGGGAATTCGCTAACGATTGTTTTAAGCGAGGTCAGAAATCTCTGCTCCGGGACATTCAACGCCGGAAACTTACGATTGGAGCGACGACTTCGGGTTCAGCTTCGCCGACTGTGCAGACGGTAACAGTTGCGGTGCCGGCGGTTGCGTTAGTGCTATCTCCGGCTAATTCTGGTGAAGAACAAGGTTTATCGTCAACGTCATCGCCTTCTGCCACCATAGTTCGCGGTACAACTTGTACTACGACGCCGGAGCTAGTAGAGGAAAACGAACGGCTCAGAAAAGAGAACGCTCATTTGAGCCAAGAGCTAAGCCGGTTGCGTGGCTTGTGTAGTAACGTGTACAACATGATGTCAAATTTCTCATCGATTCAGCCTGAGCCGGATAATAATGTCAGGCAATCGGAGGAAAGAGCGTTGGATTTGGTGCCGCCGTCTCCGGGAATTGAAGGTGGCGCCGCCGTGCAAAAGGAGGCGGAGGACAGTCCGCGGCTGTTTGGGGTATCAATTAGCGTTAAGCGCGTGCGTCGGTGTGTGGATGAGGAGACGGGTAGGCAAAGGCCGGATGAGGTTCGAATGAACGGGTCTAACGTCAAATCCGAGCCTTCAGATTGCGGGACAGATCAATCTATGCCGTCCGTTTCTTGATCAAGAAATTAATCTTTGGGATAATTTGTGGGCCTGACCCGACATTGTACAGAGAACGAGTCTAATGCTAGTAGAGGCCCAATTAACATTATCGGTTTACGTGGGCTAGGTATTTTTTTTTTTAATTTTAGTAATTGTTATGTATGACGTTGTATATTTGGCCCTTAATCTTTGTATTTATATATTTTGAATTGGGAATAAAAAGTCTCATTTGAAATCATATAAATTAAATTGGCATAAAAATTAAAAAAAAATAATGATAATGCAGAAAAGAAATAAAGTAAAATAGGATTTGTGAATATAAAAAGTAAAGTATGAGTTGTGAAAGTACAAGAAGAAAAGTCAAATAGAGAATAATTAGAATCGTACGTATATATGACACTTTTTTACACTGACACTTTGTTATATTAAGACTCTGATTTGTTACACTTGCACTTTGTTACACTCACACTAGCGGGGAAAACAAAACACATTTTTCTAAGCTTAATGAAAAACGTGTTTTTTGTAAGATTTTTGGCATGTTTACGACGTTGTCTCTATAAAGATCAATACAATGAAATTTCTTTTTTCTGAGAAAAATAATATGTAATTTCTTAAGTATTATTTATAAATATATAACAACCAATTTAGTTTGTAGTTTTGTTTCTTTATTTGTTTACTTTTCTTTATATTTTTTTTCACTTTTAACTAGAAAATTTTATATGTCGTCGTGCATCGCACATGTACTATACTAGTATGGTTAACAGGGCAAGTGTTACTTCCTCTCTTGCGAAAAGATAGTGTTCTGAGCAAAGTTCTATAAAAAATTGATAGACCGGTGGCCAAATCAATTGACCAAAGTTCTATAAAAATTGATAGTCCTTGTGAAATTTACCCAACCATTTCCAGTTTGATGTATTCAACCGTTATTAACCTTAGAATAAGCTACTGAGGCATAAGAGCATGCACAATGATAAGCAAAATTTTTCATTATTGGATGAGCGAAATTGGTGTTTGAGCGAATTTTCGCTCACAGAAACTGATATCCTGCCGTGGTGAGCGAAATTTTCGCTCAAAGCATTTTTATAATTAATAATAAAATATTTATTTTATTTATAAATTAGTGTTATAAATTAATTTTTTATTCGTTCACATTACAAAATAATTTTTTTAAAAAAATTATATTTTATTGTAATTGCATTTTTTTTATATAAAACACTGATAAATAAACATCAAGTTGTTGGATATGACAAATCAACTTTAACATCTACTCCCTCCGTCCCAGCCTAGTGTGAACCAAAATGTTGGGCACACCGATTAAGGAAAAGTAAGAGAGAGAAAAAGTGGAAAGAGAATGTTGTGAGTGTAAAAGTAAAATAGGAGAGAGAATGAGTGGAATGAATAGTTAGGAGAGAGAATGTTGTGAGTGTAAAAGTAAAATAGGAGAGAGAATGAGTGGGGTAAATAGTGAAGATTCCCTTCCATTTTGGGCAATTCACACTCGGCTAGGACGGACCAAAAGGGAAATAAGTGTACACTCGGCTGGGACGGAGGGAGTATAATTTATTGGATTCCTGACTCTTGACAAATAATGGAGATGAGTTAAAATTAAAGCTGACCGAAACAAATCATACACTACGCATGTGAACTTGGTCAGAGTTTTTCCATTTATTGGTATACTAGTATCCAATTTTTTTTTAAATTGATTAGAGTATACAATATGTGTGTGGACAAAAGAACTAGATTCCATGATAATAGCCAACTTCCTGATGTCATTCATTTATTGACCAACTAGACTACAAATGTCATTCATTTGATTTGACAAAACAAAATATGTAACAAAGAACACACATTTATTCATAACAAACCACTTCACAATGCAGAAAATTTAAAAACAACAATACAATAAATTTAAACACAATACTGAATTAAGAAACACCACACTACGATAATTAAAGAAAGCAAACTTAAACCGACTAAAAATCCTTCAACTCGCTCATCAAACGTGTCTTCATCTCCTCCTCTTCATCTCCTCCTCTTCTGGGGACAATATCGTCTTTTCAAGTAGTTTTCCAAGTAAAGCTGATTTGGCCAACTTTTTCTTCATAAAGTATTTATTTTTCGAAGGCTCCAATTTCTCTCGTTCCAATTCAATAATTGCTTTGTGTTGGTCAGAGAGTAGCTGGAGTCGAGTAGTAAAACCCTCTACTGCTTCAGCAGTTGAAAACCCTCATTTGAATACCCCTTCTTTCCAGCAGTTGTTTTGACGGTAATTGTTTGTGAAATTTGGATCAGTAACCAACATTTCTTCGAGCCAATTTTGATTAGAATTATATCCGGAATTGTTTCCGTAATTATCCATAATCAAAAACTCAAAAGTTTTTTTTTTTTTTTTTTTTTTTTTTTAACTTAAGCTTAAAGAGAAAGTAGGAAAGAAGAGGTATGAATAACCTATACAATATTAGACTCTATTTATAGGCGAAAAAAAAAAATTATGAACTTTTTTGATATATTGCATAAACGACGTTGTTTGGGGTAAATCAAAATTAAAAAATAAACTTTTAATCCGTTTTGGGTTCAAACACATTTTCGCTCACGGTTTCGCTCAAACTTTAGCGAAACAGTTTTGCTCGGGGTCTGAGCGAGAATTCACTCACCATTGCAGCATTGAGCGAATTTTCGCTCACCAGTTTTCTTGGTTAGCGAAAATTCACTAACCATTGGTGAGCAAATTTATTGCACATGCTCTAAAAAAGACTAAAAACTAAAGCAACCTGCTCTTGGGCGAGCTCCAGCTTGCTACTGCAGCAGTAACTATGCGATCATGACTCCCCATTTTGGTGTTCAACGGACAAGATGATTTTTGAGCTCGATGGGACCACATTTTACCAAAATGATCTCGCAGCGCTCACAGCAGCAGAGCGGTGTCAGATCCAGCATTTGTCCTATCAGACTTGTGTTTGTACAACATCAAGACACATTCATCATTCACAATCACCATTCACAGGTCACAGGTATACATACAGTATACGTACACCTATGAACAAAGCAGAAGAAACACAACTAATACAACAAAATATTCTCTAGCAAAAAAGGAACAATCGCAATGATCTGATTCGGATTCAGTAATACACTCTATACTACAACAACCAAAATTATTTGGGGTCAGCTAACAAGAAAAGTCGCATGGACTCGTCAATAAGAGGTAGAAAACAACGAAAATGTGAGGAGATAGTAGTACACTCAGCAGATATACATATACAGTATATGATAGTGGTATATGCAAAGGTTGAGGAGCAGAAATCACAAAAACGGATGATTTTCCTTTTCCCTTTACACACTCTCAATGCCTTCGCTACTATTCTTCAAGATGTTATACTTGCAGAGGGGACAGGTAGAGTTGATGTAAAGCCACTTGTCTATGCAGTTACAATGGAAATGGTGACTACAGGGAAGTTGTCGGAGCTCGGCTCCATCATCATAGGCACATAGGCATATGCAGCATTCCTACATATCCCACAAGTCAGATGAAGTATAATGGTGATAAAACTTGCTCAATTATATCAATGTAGAAGAACTCCCCTCCCGTCTTTTTTGAACTTGCACTTATTTCTTTTTTGGGCATCCCATTAGAAATTGCACCAACCCAAAAAAAAAAAAAAGTTTATAATATTATTTATTTAATGGAGCCCATTTGTCATACTCACCTCAATTATCCACCAACCATTCTCTACCACACTTTCTCTCTCCTACCTCACTTTCCACACTCACAACAGTTACTCCACTAACATTATTTCTTATTTTCCGTGTTTTGCATCATTAGTGCACATTCAAAAAGACGGAGGGAATATACTCCCTCCGTCCCACCCGAAAGTTAAAAAATGAAGTGGGTTCAAGAATTAAGGAAGAGATGAAAAAGGTGATATGTTGTGAGTGTAGATAGTTGGATAGAAGAGAGAAAGTGGGGTAGGAAATATTTAGTGGATAATTGTTTTGAGTATGACATGTGGGGCCCACAAATAAAGAAGTAATAAAACCTTTCCATTTTAGGATTTTGAACTTTCAGGTGGGACAACCAAAAGGGAAATTTTGAACCTTTCGGGTGGGACGGAGGGAGTATATATCGAGAGATCGAGAGAGAGAGAGAGTGAAGGGGAGAACGCATACAGAATCCTCTGGTGAAAGGACATGTTCAATGGGTGTATCAGTTCCACATTCAGACATCACTCCTCCAGAAGGTCCTTCTATCTCATCGTTATCTTTCTCAATGTTTTCTTCGCGTCGGAATTTGTATCTTGGCAGTTGCTCAATTTCTTCTTTGCTCGCTCCTTCCTGATATGGTGGAATGTTGTAAGAGAGAAGGTTAGATTGAGGAAGTTAAAAGTTTGTCAGAGGACTTGAGGCACATAAAATGAACTTCTAGTGAAATTTGTAAATGTGAATTATGCCATCACTCACTGACAGAGCAAAAAGGGAACTTAAAACAGGAAAACGAAAAGTACAGCATATAATAAGGTGACAAGATGCATACGGGCAGAACCAGGAAGCAGGAATCAGCTAGTCTTAGAGTAGAATGTAGAAGCATGTCAAATAAAGACCTGGAAGTCACCAGTAACCACAACATCAAAGCAAATGGAAAGAGAAATGAACCACCATCCCCTAAAGCACCAAAAAGAAATGATATAAAAATATTATACCTCAGGGCATAGTGGGTTGGAGGTGTTGATTGCACAGACCTTGACTTTAATGTCAAGAAAATCTAATAAGATATTTCACCAGCTAAAAGTGGTAAAATGCTGAAAATAGGATAGGGAAAGGAAAGAGGTTGTTTCAATAAAAGTTCTTTGGAACGTATGAACTATTCACTGAGCAGTGAATTCAGTTTTGCCAAGATGAAACTGGTGAGCCTCATATGAACACATGGTAGAATAATGTTGAAAAAGTGATAGCCATACATTGGGATAACCAGCAGTAGCTACTTAACAGGAATGGAGATAAAGCGTCAAGAGAAATACATGCCACCTTATTAACTGAACTAGCTATGTGTACAGCTTATCAATCCCAAGTAAATCATTTTATGCTCTAAAGGATGGTTGTGATAATTATAGTCAGCAATAATCAGCTTACTAAAAATAAAAAATTGAATGTGATGCCAGAAACATGATATAATCCAAATTAAAAGTAAAGTATAAGGTTGTAATTTATGGAGCTTGAGAGCTAAAGGTGAAGATGAAGGGTAAAAGTCTTCAGATACCTACAACACCAAGAATGGCATTTGCAAGTCAAACATTTGGTTGTGTTGATATAGACAAAAGAGACATTTAATATTGAACAGTTGCAATAGGTTACTCAAGCTATGTTATGTCCCTTTATTTAAACAACCGATCTCCAGGGGGATGATCTTAAGCTCGATTAACTTTATTGTTACCAATAAACAGCTAGGATTTTCAAATGTGGCATACTTACATTTACCAATCAGCTATTACAAGTTTACAACAATTAAAAGCATTAGCAAGCCTTGTTTAAGCATCTAACTAGTCACCGGGATGTAAAATGTTTTACAACACTTAAAAGCATTAGTAAGCCTTGTTTAAGCATCTAACTAGTCACCGGGATGTAACATGTTACGTAGTTCCAACACGTGTCAAATAGCTCCAGACAGCAGCGAAGCTAGGATTTTTCGTAAAGGGGGTCAAGGTTGCCTATAGGAAGGGGCGGATCTACTATATGCTCAAAGGGGACACTTGGGACACTTGACCCCCCTCACTTTTTACTTAATTCTTTTTACCCGTTTAATTTCTTAGGAAAAATAATAATTTTACTCTCATGAATTTTGCATTGAGCCCCCTCAAATTTTATACTACGACCCCCTCAAAATTGTATACATATATTTTTATAGTATACGGAGTTCTTCCTTCATTCCAAAATATATATTGTACTTGCACAGTAAAAAATAATTATTATATATAAAATACACTAAATTATCCGTAGAATAATTCAATTACTCATGTGTAAAATTAAATGTTTGATAATTTGTTTAACGGCGATCAATAGCAGGATATTGTAGATTTAAATATCCATTCGAGTATGATTAATCGAGATTTTATGTGGAGAATTCAAACGGGTAAAGTGGAAATGTCAATGAAAAAATGGGATTGAAGAAAGCCATAGGGCCGGATGGAATACTGGGGAGAGGGGAATAGATTGGTTAACAACACTATTTAACAAAATTTGGAGAAGCTTGATAGCCTCTACTCATGTCCTAGCCCGGCGGAGAGCTAGATTTGCCTCAATTGTTTGTCTCTTTCCTTCGGCAAGAAGAAATTACGTTTTCCCAAAATTTTAAGCAGACCTTGGAATGAACGACAATTCCAAATCCGCTTTGTCCCGCAGGACATATTTCGAAAATCCGTAAGGGTATGCAAAAAACAAACAATTTCTATTGGAAACATACCAAGTAAGAAAATAAATAAATATATAACACAATGGCATTGAAGTAGAGGAAAAGCACTATGATCCCTTTGTATAAGAACAAAGGTGATGTTCAAGATTGTGCCGACTATCGAGAGATCAAACTAATGAGTTATACTATGAAACTTTGGGCACGAGGGATTACATAAAAGCTAAGGAGAATTGTGAATGTTTCGGATAACCAATTTGAATTTATGTCCGGAAGATCGACTATGGAGGCAATCTATATTATGAGACAAACCATGGAGAAATATCGAGATAAAAAGAAAGATTTGCATATGATTTTCATCGATCCGGAGAAAGTGTATGATAAAGTGCCAAGAGAGGTACTTTGATGGGTTTTAGCAAAGAAAAACGTTTCAAATAAATATATTGATATTATTGGACATGTATAAGGAGTTAGTAATAGTGTACGGATTAGTGTTGGAAATACATAAGAGTTCCCATTACTATTGAAGTGTATCAAGATTCTGCACTTATTCCCTTTCTATTTGATCTGATAATGGATGAATTGACGAGGTCAATCCAAGATGATATACCATGGTGTATGTTTTCGCAGATGATATTGTGTTGATTGATGAGACAAAAGAGGGTGTTAAAAGTAAATTGGAGTTGTGAAGACACTTTGGAATCTCGAAGTTTTAGACTGACCAGAATCTATACAGAATATTGGATTGCAAGTTTAGCAGACATTTGGAAGTAGGGAGGTAGGGTTGATCACACTCGATGGAAAGATTGTCCAAGCTTCTTGAGTTTTTTCGCTATCCTAAATCTATTATCTAAAAGGATGAATAATTAAATAGAGAAGTGGCTCGTAGGATTAAAGCGAGTTGGTTGAAGTGGAAGAGAGCCACAGGGTTTCTATTTGATCCCGGCATGCATCATAGATTAAAGAAAAAAAATCTACCGCACGGCAATTAGGCAGGCACTACTTTATGGCACTGAATGTGGGCCGTGAAACAGTGTCACGTTCAAAAGATGAATGTAGCGGCGATACGTATGCTACGATGGATGTGTGGGTATACAAGGAATGATCGAACGAGGAATGAGATAATCATGGGTAAAGAAGGAGTTGTGCCCATTGAGGAAAAATGAGGGAGAATCGTCTAAGTTGGTTTGGTCATGTGAGACAGAGACCGACTAATGTACCGGTTAGAAGGTATGAAAAGTGAAAAAGTGATAAAATGGCGAGAGGTAGGGGAGGACCCAAACAAACTTAGATTAGGGTGATTGAAACGATATGAATTTACTTGTATTGAATGAAAATATGGCGTTGAACAGTCCGGAGTGGAGGGCAAAAATTCATGTGGGTAATGGGGGATGATGTTTTTTTTTGTTACTACTATTTTCATTTCCCTATCTATTGTATATATTTATGCTTTTATTATCACTATTTTATTTTTTTATTCTTCTCTTCTTTTCATTTCTAATTTTTCCCCCCTATTTCTTCTTCTAACTTATTTTCTTCTTTTATTTCTTTCACGATAACATATGACTATATGAGAAGTCGTGTTAGCCGACCCAAATTATTTTGGTACTATGTGTGAAAAAATATAATGAAGGTAGATGAGAGTTCGAGAGAAAGACAAATTTAGAAGGTAGATGGAGCGGTGGTAAAGATAATGTAGCGGTGGTAAAGATAATGAAAGAGAAAAAAGATAATGAACTGTGTGTGAAAAAATAGTTCTAGGGTTAATATCAATTTTGAAATGGTTTTTTAGTACATTTCTTTTTTACTACATATATTTTATATTATATTTATTTGTTAATTTTTTGTCTAAAATAAATAACTGATAAATTAAATGCAAAAAATATTTTGTTACAAGTGGACAGAACAGAAGGTCGAGGTGAAAATCATTTTGAGTTTACCGGACCTTTAAATTTAATGTTATTTATTTATCGCAAGTGTGATAGTCAAATATTTAAGTTTTATATATCTTGATCCCCCTCTGTGCCCAAAAAAAAAAAAAATTCAAATTGACACCCCTCACCAAAATTTCCAGATCCCACCATAGGATAAGTATAATAGTTTAGTGTACAAGGGGATCAAAATGATAATTTAGTAAAAATTTTTCTCAAAATTAAAGGGTTAAAATGTATAAATCCATCATTTTTAGCAGTAAAATGCCATTTTCTAGAAAGTATAAAATTGACATATTTCAAAACAGAAAAGCCTACATATGCAAATGTCAACAGCACCCACATATGAGCTGAATGAAAATGTTTTCACGAGGAATGATATGAAAGAATCACAAAACAATCAACTAGGTGAAAAAAACATAGAGTTTGCAACCAACACAACTACAGATGAGCTGTTATAGGACGTTAAAGATATTGGAAGAAGAAAAGGGGGGAAAAAAGATAAAAGAGGTGAATGAGCTACCTGATCGGCCACCGCGTACAACACTGCAATAATACATGGAAGGCAACAGCAAACAGCAATGCCTATGATGCATGCCAGTGCAACACAGAAGACAACAAAGAACACATCAAATGCCAAGAATGTTACGGAAAGCCTGCATTTTAGAATCAAATTACCAAAAATAAGGCAATGTCACAGTCATCAGCTTATACTAAAACAAATTACCCAAGAAAACTTGATTCCACAAACCAGTAAAGTTTAGGAGAGTCCTGTGCCATTGTTTGCCCACCACCAGAAACCCAATAAAATCCAATGATCCACCATACAAATGAAAACATAGTGTTGGCAGATTCCAAATGCTTTGCCGCACTACTGCCAAGATCAAATGAGAACAACTATTCAGTGAAACCATATCTCATGTCCACGTTATGTGAAGTAAACTAAATGGAAATGAAGAGACTGTGTAAATGACACTGAGCTATGTGCAAAGTTAAGTATGCCCAATATCTGAAAGTAATGTTTAACTTCAAAAACCCAAAAGGTTAAGATGATGGTCCCTATGAACAAAACTGAACTCTCATTTTGGGCATACATGAAAGTATTATGTTGGACACAGTCGTTATGTCATATACTCGCTCCATCTCAAAATGAATGTCCAAATTTACTCTTAGATCAAGATAAAATTTGAAATTTTTTTGGACATTAATTTTGGAAGAGAGAGAGAGTGTACAATGAACATGACATCAAACTGCAGAACCTCAATAACACATCATATGAAAACAAATCAGTAAGAAGACCAATTAAAAAAAAAAACGAAGCTGATTAACATTTATTCTAACTTTATACCTATTGCTATCCTCAGTTAATTGTGCCAAAGTAACATAGCGACTCCCATTTCCTCTAGACCCCGACCCAGGCGTCGACCCAGAACCTGAACTCGACCCGCTTCCAACTCCATTTTCCATTTCTCTCCACCTCCTCCGTCGTTTCTTATACTCTGTCCAAACGCAAACCATATGCACAACGCATTGCAAACCGTACCCTACAATCCACAACCTCAACGACACAGCATGCGACTCGTTCGCGCTCAAAATCAAAACTCCAATCGCCACCGCAACGAACAAGAAATTCCAGACGAGATCGAGAATCACTACAGGCGTCGAATACGCCCAATCGCTTTGTCTTTCCTCCAGCTGTTCGGCCGCGGATTCCCTGACGAGCATCGACGGCTCACGCATCATTCGCCTGCTGCTTGCGCGACGGAGGAATCGAGCGGCTTCGCGCAGGCTGTGGCGGCGGAGAGAGCGGCGGATCCGGTCATCCTCATCGGCGGTAAGTAACGGAGTTGTGGCGGGGATTATGTTCGATGAGCTCGGCGCCAACATTTTTCTCAAGTTTGGAATTGAAGAAAACCTAGCTCTGAAATTGGAATTTGATTTTAAAAATTGAAATTGAAGATTGAAAATTGAAAATTAAAATGAAAATGGAGACGCTTGACGAGAGATAAGAAAGAAATGATGAATGTGATGGAGACGGACCAGACGGTGTACGCTTATGGAAATTGGAAAGTGAGCTTCTTGCCCTACCCACTCCATCATTAATAGTTAAATATTAAAATCTACTCTCTCCGTTCCATAAATATATCAAAATATTTCTCTTAATTTTGAATGTTTCACAATAATTTATATTTTTTCAAAATAAAAATGGGACTCACTTCTCTCTACTCACAACATTTTTTAAATTTACTATTCTCTCCACTCATTCTCTCTCCTATTTTACTTTTACACTCACAATACATTACCTTTATCACTTTTTACCTTAATCTCCGTGCCGAGCCAAAAAGTCTACTCCCTCTGTCTCGCTAGTAACCGCACTGTTACTGTTTGCGCGGGGATTAAGAAAAAAAATAATGATATAAATATTGTGAGTGTAAAAATAAAATAGGAAAGAGAATGAGTGGAGGGAATAGTAAATTATAATGGTGTTGTGAGTATTAAAATAATGTAGGAGAGAGAATAAGTGAAGGGAATAATAAAGATTTTTTGCCATTTTAGAGAGTGTGCGATTTGTAATGGGACGCCCAAAATAGAAAGTGTGCGGTTTATAGCGGGACAGAGGGAGTACTCCCTCCGTCCCACCCAACTGTAAATCAAGGTTTTTGGCACAATAATTAAGAAATATTATTAAGATAATGAAAATGTGTGATAGGAAATGAAGAAAGATAATGAGTGAAATTAATGAGTGGTTGGTTGAATAAATTGTATGGTGGAGAATGAGTGGAGTTAATGAGTGGGTGGGGTAGGGAGAATATAAAATATTAAAATCTTTGCCAAAAGGGGTAGTTCACACTCGACTGGGACGGACCAAAAGGAAAATAAGTGTACACTGGGCTGGGACGTAGGGAGTATATATTTGTGGGACGGAGGGAGTATATTACAACTAGTGTAACACCCGTGCGTTAAATGCACGGTCAAAAAACGTAGACAAATAACATAAACAAAATTAAAAGAGTTACTAATAGTATAAATGTTAATTTATAAAATTCTTTTTTAAATAAAATATGTTCAACAAAATATATAAGGGCATTTAAACTTTTTTCATTTTATTAATTGATTTATTGTTGAAAATAATGAAGGAGAAATAATAAATAATGAGAATATTGGTATTATAATCATGAAGTTGGTATAATAACTATGTTTTTTAAAACTTGTGAAAATTTTAAAAGATACGAATATTTCAAACAAGAGGGAGTATACTATATAATTATTAAATTTAAAAAAATCTTATAAGAATTAATAATAATTTTAAAAAATATAATTTTGAAGAAACTTATACAAGATCATTCATTTTGAAATACAGGTAATACCACATCACTAAAATAATTTCATCTTCTTTTTTTAGAAAAATTTTCCTTCCATTTCCTATCAACTTCTTAAGTCAAGAAAATAAACCATTTATATAAATATCATATTTATTTTCAGATCTAAAAATAAAATTTTATTTGCCTCTTAAATAAGTTTTTACCCACAAGAGAATAACTTAATAAAATACGAGTAATTCTTTTTACGATGGACTACTATAATGAACCCAATTAATTTCTTAACGGACTGGGATGTTAACTATAATAAAACTCACCCGAAAATAACCTGACATAACCCTATACCCATCATATAAATATGAACCTTCTCCCAAATCCGAAATCTAAATTTTCATTTAATCCTCAATCTTTTTCAGTCGCTTTTGAAACCCAAGATCAAGATTTTACGACTAATATCATTATTAAATGGTTAAACAACACTTGTTTCAAAGAATTTCATCATCGATCTTTTGTTTCTTTATTCATAAATATCTACATTCATTGTTCGCAGTCTCAAATTTCGTTAAATAACATCCATATTAGCAGATGATTACAAATCATTTGCCTGGATAGAACTTGAATCCTTCTAAAATCTGGTATTTTTTTCTTACATATGTATATACTGCAAATTTTTCTTAAATAAATTCATGTATAATAATATTTTACACTAAATTAAACCTATATTTTCAAAATAATTCTATGTTTATAATATAGTGCAATGTGAAATGCATATATTTACATGAACCCATTATTTTAAAATAAGATAGATTATCAAGATCTAAAATATATCTAAAGTACAATTAATTAAATACTTTTTCACATATTGTTGAAATTCATAAATTTCTTCTAAAAATGTATATCTGCATTTGGATTTTTTGTATAATTAACTTCAATCACCTTTGTTTTTCCAATAAATATGATCTTATATTTTGCAGAGGTTTTAAAATTCAATATATTGTCATCAACAATAAAACTAATTGTTGCATATAAACATTTTCCATTCAACATCTCAACAAATTTTCAAGCACGCATGGACTCTCATTATTGCATGTACCCTCACTCCATATTGGAAACAATTTATTCTATTTTATACAAATAATATGAAATCAAATAAACTGCTACTACCTCCGTCCCAAAATAAATTACGAAAAAAATCTTTAAAAAAAAGTTAGATCAAATTTGAATTTATGTTGTCATTCAATATTTTGTTTAGGACAGAGGGAATATATATTAATGGGATATACATCACCATATTGAAAAATACATTTTATATTGTACTCAGTTGATATTGCAAACCAAGCAAAACAAAGGAGGCATTGTTTGTACTTTATGACGTAAAAAGTGGGATAGTTACTCGAGAGACTAAATGTTGATGTTATTTAAAGACAGGTTTGTTATGTATTCTCAAATATATATGTTGAAAAATGTGTTCTAAAACTGTGATTTTAAGTTCAGATGTTCTAGGGATTGAAGGTCACTCAATGGGTTGAAAGATATGAGAGTAGAAGTTGCTAAAGTCTTGAAAGGCATATGCACTCATGCCTAAGGGATGAATCTGATTCATGCAAATAGTGTTGAGTAAGGATGGAATCTGAAGCTGGAGCTGGGAGTAATGGTTGAGATTTGGAAGGAGATTTGCATTATATGGGCCATTTTCTTTAATTGCAGCAAGAAGACATAAGATACGATTATCCATTTTCTTAAAACAAATTGACCTTAAAAAATATGCCTTAAACATTATACACTCATTTTTTTTATATTAAACATTAAATTGTGTTACTTAAGTACAATAATTAGGAAGTATAAATAAGTTCTACAATAAATAATTAGAAAGTAAAAATAAATTGGGAAGTTAAAATGGCCCGTGCCCGGGTGGTCAGTACTAGTATATATATATATATATAACAATAATAAGAAAATTTATATTTTTCAACAAAATATTCACATTTTTAATATCCTTCATTTTTTTCTAAAAAAAAATAAATTAAAAATTTCTCTATTTGTTGACCAATCTATCCATCAAAATATATTTATCAATTATTACCTTAATTATAAATTAGATTAAAAAAATAGGAAAAATGCAACAACAAAAGTACCCCGACTATATGGGTTATTTGAATTTTATATCTAAACTCATTTTCGTTGCAAATATAGTACTCATCTGTTTTTGATACTCATTCAAGGTACCTAATGCTAACATTATTCATTTTTTCAGTTAAATGTGCATGTGATATGCGTGCAACATAATTTTTAGGGGTAAAATGAGAAATCAATACAAATTAAAGTTAAACAATTATTAAATATGCAAAGTGTAAATCAATAAAGTAAAATGTATGCTAAATCAATTTAAATGAGGTTATATTCAATAATTAAATTTACAAATTGAGAATTGTTATTCACCCCCACAAGTTTACTTAATACCCACGTATTATTATTTTCAAAAAAATGTCATTAATTGAAATGACTCGATTACCCTTTAAGTAAAGTTGTTGTACACCCGCACCACCCTCCTTTGTCGCCACCGACCGCCACCCTCCTTTGTCTACCCCACCCCCAAGCCGCCATCCATTCGACAACCCACACTGGAACAACCCAAGCAGCTTCGAGAATTCTGGCAATAACAACAGCATCAACAATCTGATTCCTCTGTTGATTCAATCCCCCGGAAACCACAACAACCAAGAACCTCTTCTTCTCTTTCGAAATCTTAGCCGACGCTTTTCGATATACCAGGCCAAAATCCAAACACAGCCTAAGCCCTTGTCCATCAGGCTGCTTTCAGAATTGTCTCTCATCCTCCGACACGTTCCCGACCACCCCATGAGGAGGCAACGGAAGCATGGCACTGTGCGAAAGCCTTGGCTCGTCATCAATGGTGTCCGAGAATACAGAAGACAGAGAGGCTAAGAGTAATGGAGATGGGGAAGAGGATGGGGAGATCATCATCGGACATAGCGATTGGTACCGGGTGTTGAGGGGTAATATTCCGGCGACGGAGATTATGAAAAGGGTGGAGAAAAATAGGAGGGAGAAGAAGAAGAGGAGGAGGGTTGGGGGTGAAGTAGGATGTGGGTTTCTCGGGACGTTCTTCTTTGGGGATGAAGATAGAGAGAGTAAGTGAGAGAGAAGCGAAGGATTTTTAGGGTTTTGATTGTCGCCATTGATGGAGATTTCCTGAGCTCTGCAACTACACAGTGGATGGATGGCGTCTTGGGGGTGGGGTAGGCAAAGGAGGGTGGTGGTCGGTGGCAACAAAGGAGAGTGGTGCGGGTGTACAACAACTTTACTCAAAGGGTAATCGAGTCATTTCAATTAATGACATTTTTTTGAAAACAATAATGCGGAGGTATTAAGTAAACTTGCGGGGGTGAATAACAATTCTCTTACAAATTCAACCCTCATCCCCATCCCTTTTTGAAGCAGTAAATTTCTCACAGCATCTCTCTCTCTCTCCCCCCATTTTCTCCGGCGATTCACCCACTCTACCGGCAACCAACTACCGTCGGACTTCTCCCCTCCATCCATTCGTCATACACGGTTACACATGCATCTTCCTCTCTCCTGTTGTTGATGCGTCTTAGCCCTAATGTTCCGTCGCCATAATCGTCTCTCACTATCCGGTCATCTTTCCCGGCCATATTCGAAGACCTTCGATTTACATCTTCTCCATCAACATCCGGAAATATCTCATATTTCCTCTCTAATCTTAACAAATCCATTTCTTTCTGGTTTTCAAATCTAGATCTATTTTCCTCCATCTATTTCTCTTTTCAGATCTAGATCCATTTTTTGAGTTCTGTTTTTCCGATGGTGGAATAGAGATGGTTTTGTGATGATATATTGACTGATGGTGGAACGGAGATGATTTTGTATTACAATTATTATGAGTTTTTGATAATTATGGTGGTGGAGGGGTGGTGGTTGTGGTGAGGAAGATGACATTGATTGGTGTTAGATTGATTGTGTTGTAGAAGTAAAAAGGAGAAATTAAAAAAAAAATGGTTGAAAAATTATCATAAGAAATAAATAAATATTTTAGTTTTAATTGTTGTTGCTTATTTTTTTTATTATTACTAAATACTCCCTCCGTTTCAATAAAAGCTTCACCAATTTTTTAAAAGGTCGTTCCCGTTAGAAGTTTCACCTTTCCTAAAATGACAAAGAATCTTTACTATTTCATCCACTCATTCTCTCTCTTATTTTACTATTACACTCACAACATTTTTCAAATTTACTATTTTCTCCGCTCATTCTCTCTCCTGTTTTACTATTACACTCACAACATTTTCACCACCCTTAATTTGCGTGTCGAGCCAAAATAGTGAAGCTATTATCGGGACGGAGGGAGTATATAATACTAATAAAATAAATGGAAATTAATTTTTTCTTGAGCAAATGAAATTGCTTCTTTTATTTAAGCATGAAATTGATTTTTTTAGCATTATTATTACACCCATGCGTTGCATGGTCTATATCAAATTAAAATATATTTTAAGACCAAAAAAAAAAAAAAACTAAATATAGACTTGTGCTATTAACAAACTAAAATCATTATACAAACATAAAAAGAATTAACTAATTAAAAAAACTTGATATATAATATAAATAATTTGAACTATGTATATGTAAAGAATAATTAATAAATAAAATTAGAAAATATATAATTCGCAAGATATATTATATTAAAGGAAAAATTGCATCATCAAAAGTGCCTCAACTATAACATGAGATGAGTTTATTTTTGTTTGATTTCATTTTCAGATGCATGTACTGTATATTGGGCATTTATGTACAGAGTTTTTTTTTTCGAATCTTCAAGTCCAGAAGATCTTGTCGATTGGTCAAAACCTCCTATATTTGATGAGTGTCATTGTGAAATTTGTCAAGTGATGACATCTGATCTTATTCGTGTTAAAACAATTGATCTTGAACTTTCACAAAATCAATTGATGTGAAAATTTGAAGATGTCAACTTTAATCGTCGGTACGAAGATCCGTTTGACACTTATACCCCCTTGTTCTTCTATTTTGTGGATCCTTCATAAATTCATTATTGAGTATTTTGTCTCAACTCAATGGAGTGATTTGATGGATATTGTTACGAAGATAGTAAAGTTTAAAGTTCGTTAAGGGCATAAAGTTACTTTTTAAGATGGAGTTCATCTTGAAGACGTGTTTAAAGCCATTCCAATGTCTCCACAACCTTCGGTGTTTCAGAGTTTTCGGGTTATCGTAGTGCTCCTATCAAGAATATCGAATCGTGGTCGAGTCTTTTCAAAGGAAGGGAGGATGATGCAGATCAACAACAACAAAATTTTGGCGAAACATTGGTTGCACGGTCGCGCGTTGGAAGTGGCACTCCCGTGCAGAATGGTGGAGCGGCCGTGCAAGATTAAGTGCTCGGCCATGCTATGCTGCGGAAATCGGATACGGGCCTCAGTTGTTTTGCTGGTTCTAGGGTTTTATGAATAATTAGTTTAGGATATTTTAGTCTTTTTCTTCGAAAGTTGTTTTAGGTCTTCCTATTTGTCAACTCAAAATGCAAGAGGGGCTTCCACAACCGCCTGAAGCCATCAAAGCTTACCTGGACTGCAATGTACATGAAGCAAGAAAAGAAGGTACATTGCCTTTTGTGACACCCTCTCCGATAATTATACTCCCTCTGTCACATGAACATGTTCCCATTTGACTTTTTAAACAAGGAATAATAATCTTAGTTCATCATCCACATCCATTGCACACAAATTTCAGAAATTTACTTATTGTAATCATTCAAATTTAGAAATGAAACTTTGTCATTGGGAAAAACAAAAATGGAAAGTGGGAACATATTTATGGGACAGATGGTGAAATTAACTATTTGCTTGATGTGGCGTTAGTTTAGGGTTTGTCATGATGGTGGTATATTTTGTTAGGTTTGTTAGGATCGAAAGGTAGTAATATGGGTTGGTGATGTAGGATATTTGTTTATATTGACAGAAGCCGGTTAACAGTTAAGCGTGATCACGCCTAACTCTAAATAGTCTTTCTGAAAATTATGGAGAGAATGATGTAGATGAGAAGGCTAACTTTGTATTTCTCAACTCTTATATTTCTCACATCTTAGCCATTAGATCAAGCATATATTTATACTAGAGCGTTGAATATTCTAGACTCAATCTAGATACATTTTCCCACATTAACTAGAACATGAATAAGGAAAACTAGAAAACACATAGAAAAACTAAAGGACTTTGGATAAGGGGAAAGAATGGTTGAATATACCATCACATTAATCTCAATACTCCCCCTTAATGTGCTGCCACAACTCCAAGAAGCTCCAATGATCTCCTTGTCATTTGGCTTTTTAACTAGCTCCCAAGTCTTGTTCTTCTCTATGGCTTGAATCTCATCTTCCATGACTTTTCTCCAATCTTCCCCTTTGTATGCTTCTTCAAAATTTTCAGGTTACAAGACACAAAAGTTGCATCTTGCATAGATATCACTCAAATCCCTCAGTCTTATTGGAGTTGATTTGGGAGAAGATGAACTTGATTTTGGACTTGAACTTGAACTTGCCGAAGAGCTAGAAGATACATGTGGGCTGCTAGGTGGACTTGAATTATCTTCAACCTCACCATTTTCTCCTTCAAGATCTTCATCATCATCTACAAGAGCTACACCCTTCTCGACTTTTTTGTTCTTCCAATCCCAAGAAGCGTTCTCATCAAACAACACATCACGGCTAATAAGAACTTCGTTGTCTTTCAAGCTCCAAACTCTGTACCCTTTTGACATGGTACTATACCAAATAAAGATGTATTTTTCACTTACTTTATCAATCTTCCTTCTCTTTTCTTTCGAAACTTGAAAATAACAAATGCTCTCGAACACCTTCAAGTGCCTCAAGGATGGCTTTCTCCCACTTCAAGCTTCAAATGGAGATTTGTTGTATAAAGCTTTTGTTGGACTTTAAAAAAATTAATCAAGTACACGGCTGTATTCACGGCTTCACCCCAAAAACTCTTTGGCAATCCCTTTGCATAAAGCATAGAATCGCCCATTTCTTCCACTGTTTGATTCCTTTCACTTTCTCCGTTTTGTTGAGGAGTATAGCGAACATTGAGCTGCCTATCAATGCATTCATCTTCACAAAACTTGTCAAATTCATTGTTATTATATTATTTTCCACCATCACTTCTAAAGAATTTAATAACATGACCACTTTGTTTTTCAACAAGAGCTTTAAAATTCTTAAAAATATAAAACACCTCAGATTTTTGTATCATGAAGTAAACCCAAGTCATGCGAGTATAGTCATCAATAAAAAGAATAAAGTACCTATTACCGACATGAGTTGGATTCTCCATATGACCACACATGTCCGTATGAATCAGCTCCAATTTCTCCTTGGCACACCATGTACCGCCTTTTGGAAAAGATTGTCGATGATGCTTTCCAAGAGCACATCCTTCACAAACTTCATGGATATCCTCAATTTTTGGAAGGCCTTGAACCATGTTCTTTTGTTGAAGTAGCTTGAGGCTATGAAAATTCAAGTGCCCAATCCTTTTATGCCACAACCACGAATCTTTAAGAACGTGAGCTTTTAAAGCTAAATTTTGAGCATACTTGAAGACAAGTGGGAAACTTCGATTTCTCTCCATCTTGATAGAAGCAACAAATTCTTGTGCACCATTTTTATCATAAATATTGCAACAATTATCTTTGAAATTCACCATGTATCCATGCTCCACAAGTTACCTAACACTTAATAATTTTGATCGAACTCCGGAACAAGTAAAACATCATGAATTAACTTCGTACCTTTCTTTGTTTGTACACGAATCGTACCCTTTCCTTGCACCTTTGCCAATGCTCCATTGCCCATCTTTACTTGTGAGCCTATGGAAGTATCCATAGCCACAAAAATTGATTTGTCTCCCGTCATGTGATTGCTACAACTGTTGTCCACGTACTACACATCGTTCTTGTACTCGGTTGCACTTTGACAAGCATAGAACATGTTACCTTCATCTTATTTCTCCTCTAAGAAATTAGCTTCTTGCTGCGGTATTTTCACCCTACAATCCTTCTCTTTGTGGCCAAATTTTTCACACCGAAAACACTTCGATTTACCCTTGAACCAACAATCTTTGGAATTTTGGCTGTTTTTTCCCACAAGTGTTACAACTTTGGGAAATCTTGGAACTTTCTCCACAAACAAAATTATGTATTCCTCCACCTCTTGAGCCTCTACCTCGACTTCTACCTTGGCTGCTACTATATCTACCTCATCTAAATGACTCCCCCATTTTTCGACACTACTTTCACCACTTTTCTCAACATCTTTCGAGCCCAAATTCAACTTAGATTGGAAAGCACTCTCAACAGATTTTTCATAGTGTCTTTCTAACCTCTTCTCATGAGCCTTCAACGAACCCATCAAATCTTGAATCGTCAACTTAGCAAAATTTTTTGTTTCTTCAATAATGGACACCATACCATCAAATTTAGGAGGCAAACTAATAAAAATCTTTTCAACAATTCTACTATCTGGGACAACTTCACCAAGCCCTCTCATTTGATTAATGATATTCATCATCCTTATATAATAATATTTAATACTTTCAGAATTTTTCATTTTCAAATTCTCCAACTCTCTTCTAAAACTTTGAATATTGACATTCTTTACCTTCAAATCGCCTTGGAACTCCTTTTGAAGAATCTCCCAAGCTTCTTTCGCTTTTGTTGCTCTCATAATTCTTGAAAACAACTCCTTCGACACACCTTGTTGTAGAAACGAAAGAGCCTTTGCATCCTTCAGTCGATCCTCCTTTAATTTCTTCTTTTCTGCATCCTCCAACGCCGCTACATCTTCGGGTTCTTCAATATACTCCCACAAATCTTTGGAAATGAATATTGTTCTCATCTTCACGAACCCAGTGGTCATAATTATCACCGGAAAATATGGGGATAGTTTCACTCGAGTTGGCCATTCTATACTCACACTATTTTGGATAATTTTTGGGATAAAACTACCTTCTACAAAATTGATACTCTGATACCACTTGTTAGGTTTGTTAGGATCGGAAGGTAGTAATATGGGTTGGTGATGGAGGATATTTGTTTATATTAACATAAGCTGGTTAACAGTTAATCGTGATCACGCCTAACTCTAAAGAGTTTTCTGAAAATTATGGAGAGAACGATGTAGATGAGAAGGCTAACTTTGTATTTCTCAACTCTTATATTTCTCACATCTTAGCCATTACATCAAGCACATATTTATACTAGAATGATGAATATTTTATACTCAATCTAGATACATTCTCCAACATTAACTAGAACATAAATAAGGAAAACTAGAAGACATATAGAAAAACTAAAGGACTTTGAATAAGGGGAAAGAATGGCTGAATGCATCATCACATTAATCTCAATATATTTCTTGCCCTTAGGATATTGCTGCGAAAGCTGTGAAGAAGAGGCATAGAGCCACCAAGAAGCCTTATTCAAGGTCCATTGTGGGTGTTACCTTGGAGGTTATCCAAAAGAAAAGAACTGAAAAACTAGAAATCAGAGATGCTGCTCGCGAGGCTGATATACGTGAAATTAAGGAGAGAATAAAGAAGACTAAGGATGAAAAGAAGGCAAAGAAAGCAGAGGTGACGTCCAAGCAGAAGTCATGTGAGGTTAATATCTCTAAGGCCTCTGCCCCCAAGGGTGCTAAGCTCGGTGGTGGAAAACGATGATTTCGTTAGTTTCCTCGCTTCACCTAAGTCTTTTTTTTTTGAGTTAGGATTTGACATGAAATTTTTGCTTTATCAATTGTTTTGTATGAACTTGATGGTTTTATTTGATGGAGGTCTATATTTTAAGTGTACATGTTTTGTTTAAACAGTAGGTCAATTAGAATTTATTTTATGCCAGAGTGTCAACTTGCTAGCAACTGACAATATACTCTCTTTTATTTTTCATTAAGATAGTCCTGTTTAACTAATCAAATATTTTGTTAATTTATTTTCATTTTCTTCATTGCCCTTGATTTGATGAGGTGCAATTATCACTCCATTCTTTTTCCCTTTCGCATTTGTTGGCTCTCATCTTTCTTTCTCTCTCTCTCTCTCTTTTTTTTTTTATTGGCAATTTTGAAAATTTATTAATTTAACTATCAATTTTGTAAATGATATTATTTTTTAAAAAAATCACAAAAATGACAAATAAAAACATTTTATACTCTCTTCGCCCCGGACCAAGAGTTCTACGTAGTGTTTGCACGCTTATTAAGAAAACACTAAGATATGAGTGAACAATGACAAGTGGAATGGGGGTATAATTGTCCAAAACACTATTTATGATTCAAGTATGTATGAAAAGAAGAGGGTATAAATGTTCAAAATACTATTCATTATTTGTCATATTGGAAATAAAGCAAAGTAAGACTCTTAATTTGAGACGAATCAAAAGAGAAAGTAGAACTCTTGAAATTGAAATGAGACGGAGGTAGTATTATATTAGATGATTTAATCCATTAATTTTTTCAATGTGTGAGAAAACAATACCTACAGAATAAGAATATGACACTAATAGCATCGAATTTGTAGATGAACCAAAGTAGCACGAAAACAGGTGACAGCCACAGGGTGTCAAATTGGAAATTTCAGATTCGTACCGGCAACAATGAAAATGCGTTGAACTGGTCTCTACTTTGTCACTTATTTGTGTTCCTACATACTCTGATTCTGCCATGTGTCACGATCAACTTATCTGGTTTTGGTTAGATTTCATGTAAGTTTTATTCACTTACTATTTTATACATTATTTTTTCTTTCATACCTCACTTTTAATACTCACAACTCATACTGCATTATACAGTTTTCTTATTTTTTATACAAAACCTATTTTGTATCTCTTGTAATGAGACGGAGGGAGCAAGAGGTTTTTTTTTCTTCCCTTTTCTGTACATTTCAAAGTAAAAGTTTTATTTTCAAAATGACAAATTGTGAACAATATTTTGATCAACTTTATCCTTATAATAATGTTGGTATAATTAAAACAAAAAATATTCAACTAATTTACTATTACCCACTTGAATTATGAACAATGCTTTAGGCAATTATGCACGCGAGTCTTGACTACATGGTTCACGTTCCAACCCTGGAGGTCATGGGTTCGATTCCCCCACCAGTGGTTAGAGGGAATGACATTGCCCTCCCTAGCATAGCTAGGCGCCTCTGTGAAGTGCATCAAGGGGGGAGCGGTGAAATGTGTTGATCCCCTTCTTTTAGAAGAAAGGAAAAAGAAAAAAATGCTTTAGGCAATTATATCCGTAATTCACTAAAATTGTTTACCTATATTAAATAATTTTTTAATAAACATGCAAACCTTTGGACACGATTAGAGCTGTCAATACGGGCTGGCAGGGCGGGGCGGGCCCAACCCGCCATTAAACGGGGCGGGCCAAATTTTTGACAGACTGAAAATATGTCAACTCAACCCAACCCAACCCAACCCAACCCAACCCAACCCATCTTGGGTTGATGGGCCAGCCGGCCAATGCGGACAAGCTTAAAAAAACATGCAAACCTTTGGACACGATTAGAGCTAAAATTGTTTACCTATATTAAATAATTTTTTAATAAACATGCAAACCTTTGGACACGATTAGAGCTGTCAATACGGGCTGGTAGGGCGGGGCGGGCCCAACCCGCCACTAAACGGGGCGGGCCAAATTTTTGACAGACTGAAAATATGTCAACTCAACTCAACCCAACCCAACCCAACCCAACCCAACCCAACCCATCTTGGGTTGATGGGCCAGGCCGGCCAATGCGGACAAGCTTAAAAAAACACTTTTATGCATATTTCACACACATATTACATTGCTGCATTTCAGACAACCTTAGTATATATCATGTATTAAAGAGAAATACTTAAACACAAACTTCAATTACTAACCTGTTCCCACAGTAGAATTGCCTCACAAACATCATAACTGTACTCCAATGGTTCAAAGAACTTAAATTGTGGATTCAACTGCAGATGTCGACAAAAACTGGGTCAATTGCAGGCGCATGGACATTCAGAAAGAGAATGAATTTAAGAGTTAATGCCCATGTGCTATTGGTGCCTTCAGGAAACTTAAGAACCAACTTGCAGTGATCAATGATATGAGTTATCAATACGGGCTGGCGGGTCGGGACGGGGTGGGTTCAACCCGTCAAAACCTGTCACTAAACGGGACGGGGCGGACCAAATTCCTGACGGACTAAAAATATGTCAATCCAACCCACCCCTGTTGCATGACTCGACGGGCTGGCCCACCTATTGCATGGCCCGACGGGCTCAACCCAAATTAACGACTCTAAACACGAATCTCATTTCAAAAATAGGGAGGAAATAATTTTTGAGGGGCGATGAAATATAAATAAATACTCCCTCCGTCTCATTATTTGGTTCACCATTTTGGCTTCAGCACGCAAATTAAGGGTATAAAAAATGTTGTGAGTGTAAAAGTAAAATAGGAGAGAGAATGAGTGGAGGGAATAGTAAATTATAATGGTGTTGTGAGTATTAAAATAATGTAGGAGAGAGAATGAGTGGAGGGAATAGTAAAGATTCTTTGCCAAAAAAGAAAATGTGAAGCTTTCAATGGGACACCCAAAATGGCAAAATGTGAAATTATTAATGAGACGGAGGGAGTATATACAGGGGTAGTTTAGTCACAGAGTGAAAACATACAACCGTTAGGAACTCCGTGTTAAGGCCGTTCAACGTGCACAGGCCACCTAACCGGCCCAACGGGCTCAACCCAAATTATTGATGACTCTAGACACGATTCTCATTTCAAAAATAGGGAGGAAATAATTTTTGAGGGGCGATGAAATATAAATAAATATATACAGGGGTAGTTTAGTCACAAAGTGAAAACATACAACCGTTAGGAACTCCGTGTTAAGGCCGTTCAACGTGCACAGGCCACCTAACGTAAAACAAATAGATAGACAAACCACTTGCCTTCCCCTCTCCATTGTCCGGCAGTTGAATTCTTGTGAACCCCTTCTCTCTCTCTCTCTCTCTCTATACTTGCATCAATTTCAAGTCTGCCCCTCTTCTCTTCCAAGCCACTTCTCTCCCACCCCCAATAAATCCCACCAAAGTTAAAGATCAAAGTGAGAAAAATCAAATTCAAGATGAGGGGAAATGGAGATCCGGAGAGCCATGGAGCTTCAAAGAACAGAGCAAGCAATTACCCATCAACCTATTACTCAACTGCCCACTATGCAGAAAGTTCCTACGATACCGAATGGACTTCGTGGCTTGTTCCAGTGATTGTTGTCGCCAATGTTGTTATGTTTGTTGTTATCATGTTTGTCAATGACTGCCCTAAGCACAATTCTGAGTTTGAAGGCCGCTGCGTTGGTAGATTTCTTGGCAGACTTTCCTTTGAGCCTCTTAGGGATAATCCACTTTTCGGGCCTTCTTCTTCCACGTAAAATTTATCTTTCTTGCTTACCCATTTTGACTAATTTTGTTGTATTTTACGAGTTATGATTAGGGTTTTTTATGGTTTGCTGATTAAGCATTTGGGCGTTTTCAATTTTGTCTTCGTTCAAAAATAGTTGGGAGATTTTAATTTATTTTTGGACTTGCTAGCAATCTTACAATTGATATTGTTTATTGTTTGGGGGGTTTGAAGTTGAATTCATTGGTGATCATGTCATTTATTGATGTTGATTTGGGTTCGTTTGGTTTACTGATTATCTTGATTTTGTTTATTTTCATATTTGAATTGAAAAGGGTAATTTCGTATTTCTTGGAGCATATTTTTTTTGATTCATTATAAAGTTTTGGTAATCAATACTTTTTATTGTTTATGATTAGGTTTGTTGGATTACTAGATTAAACTTTGGAGCTAGAGAATTTTGTTACAATTGCCCATGTATGAAACTTTATACTCCGAAACAATAATTCAATTTTGAAGTTCTTGTGATTGCATATGGCATATGCGTATTCCAGATTCTTCATTTGGCATTTATGTTTGATTCATAAATCAGGAACGTAGCTTCCTTTGAATTTCATGACTTCTCCTTATTCTGATGATGATATGATATTCACATGGAAAATAGAACTATACTTACGGCCTTACCCATCATAGATTGGAAGTTCTTGGGGAAGAGAATCTCTTTGGGCATATGATGTCTTTCCTCAGTTTTCTGAAAACCGTATCTCCTACGTAAAATGCTTCTGTAAAATCGTTCATTTATTTGATTTTGGTTAGGGATTTTACTAGAGCAATCACAAAATATAACATGAGAAAGCATGAGCCTATGTTGGAGATTATGCCAACTAGTTTTACTATCATTCAATTCGCGATTCCATCTCATCCCAGACACAGTCGAATTCTAGGTCCACGTGGTTACATAATAGTTTGCTTTATATTTCCTGTTAAAAATTGTGGATTTGTTTTAGGATACATGATATTTAAGAAGATATCTTTATGTTTTTATCGCCATCACATCGAGGATACAATTGTTTCTAACTCATAATGCTTCCGCTTTTGTAGATTAGACAAGTTGGGAGGTCTTGAGTGGGACAAAATGGTGCATGGGGGTCAAGGATGGAGACTAATGTCTTGTATCTGGTTGCATGCTGGTGTAATCCATCTACTTGCAAACATGTTGAGCTTGGTATTCATCGGGATCCGCCTTGAACAACAATTTGGGTTTAGTATGTTCTTTCTTTCCGATCTGCCCTTATGATTATTATACTAATTTCTCACTGATTTAAGTTTTTTAATTTTTATAAAGATTTCTATGCTTATTTGGAAATTATAATGCAGTACGGGTTGGGGTAATCTACCTATTGTCAGGACTTGGTGGGAGCATACTCTCTTCTCTTTTCATACAACGCAACATCTCTGTTGGTGCTTCTGGTGCATTATTTGGACTTCTTGGAGCTATGCTATCAGAGCTTATCACTAACTGGACTATTTATGCCAATAAGGTTAATGCAATATTCGACAAACTTTGATTTTTTCTTCCCAAATTGCCAGCACCCCTTCACCCCCTTCCCCCCACCCCAATTTTTTTAAAGGCATCAAATATAGTGCGCTGTTTCAAGCTCGTTGACATAATTGAGCCAGCTAAATCTGACTTGAATATTTTGAATATCTGCAAGATATGCCTAAACCATAAGTATTTTGTCAGTTTTATAACTATTTATCAAATTGCTTGGCAACTTGCTTGAGTTGAGCAACCAGTCGAGCTTGAACCTAGTTATTCAGCTTGAGTCAAGTTGGAGCTCGAGTGCTCGACTCTAGCTTAACTGAAAGACTTGAACCTGCCTTACCCTCAGACTAATTTAACGACAAAAATGCATAAATATTCTTGTTATCGACTTTCTAAACTTTTAGTTTTGTAAGTATATAATGAAGAAAAATATTTGGTAAATAATGATTTAAGGACAGTTTTCTAGAAAAGAGCGATTCAGTTTGAGACGGATGGAGTGGTATATTATGTCACATTCATTTTGCAAGGAATTCACCAATTTTTTATTTTTTTTGCAAGGATGCGAGTTTACTGAATCTCAATCTCTTCCTGTGTTGTAGGCTGCAGCTCTTTTCACACTTGTGGTCATAATCTTGATCAACTTGGCTGTTGGAATTCTTCCTCATGTCGACAACTTTGCACACATTGGAGGTTTCCTGTCCGGCTTTTTTCTCGGTTTTCTACTGCTACTCCGTCCACAGTTTGGGTGGTACGAGCGACTTAATCTCCCAGCTGATGCCCGTGTCAAGTCCAAGCACACCATCTTCCAATATGTGTTCTGGGTGGTTTCACTCCTTTTACTGATTGCTGGGTAAGCCTTACTACCACAACCCTGGTTTCATTAAAAAAACACCCCCTCCATCCCAATTCCCAAATGATGTTCCCACTTTTTTTTTAGTTTTCAATTTGAATGAATTTTGATTAATAATTTTAGGTTAATTTAAATATACTAATTAAAAACTAAAACTTGTTATTGATACACCATTATAAATATTATCAATAACAATTATCTGATTTTCATTCGGATAGTTAAATTAACATCATTATAGGAGGATGGAGTATTGGCTTTCTTAAAGTTCACATTATCATGACATCAAATTATTTGTTTGTGTCTATAGTTAATTGAGGATTTGCCTGTTCCAATAATAGTTGGTTTGGGTCGCAAAATATTTTCAGATTTACAGTCGGATTGGTAATGCTGTTTAGAGGAGAAAATGGAAACGATCGTTGCAGCTGGTGCCATTACCTAAGCTGTGTGCCGACTTCTAGATGGAAGTGTAACAACTGAGAAATGATCAAGAGACTGCTTCACATTTTGTCCGAGGTACTCTTGTTCTTCTTCCTCAGCGGTGCACTTATTATTCTTTTCTTTCGTATATTTCATTATATTGTTGTATTGTTACCCCTTATGCGTAAATTTTATGGGTTTTTTTTTACTTACAAAGAAACATTAGTGCTGTTATAGTAAATACAAATTTTATTTAGGATCTCTTCCTACATATATTATAGTACATGTATTTACCAATCCTAGAACAATGATAATTCCTTTTACTAATGTTATTGGGTTAAAGAAAATGATTCAGAGACAGAATTTTCTGTACAGAGTTCAGGATGTTGTACTATAACGACTCCAATGCATTAAGGAGTTGTACAATACAGCACAATTCTGCATTTTTCGATATAAAAAATCTGTGTATCTACTACTAGTCTTGTTTTTTAATAGAGAGTTCTACAAAATTTGAGCTCCCCCCCCCCAAAAAAAAAAAAGGGAAAATTAGTGATGTATGCAACGTAATTTACCCATTTATATCAAATAATGCAACGTACTTCAAAATGTCTAAAAAACATGCTATGTACTTTCCAAATTATTATCAAATAATGCAAAAATCATTGCATTAATTGATACAAATCGCGAAAGTGCGTTGCATTATTTGACATTTTTTTTTTCATTATTTGATAATATTATGGAAAGTACATAACATTTTTAGTCACTAAGGAGTGAGTACGTTGCATTATTTGATACAAATCGCAAAAGTACGTTGTGTATATATTGATCGATTGGCCCCAAAAATAAATAAATAATAGATTGCTTAAAAATAAAAATTGAAAGAGGAACACATAAATTAGAACTTCTGAGCATTAGAAAATTTAATATCTACAACAAAGGTAGAAGGGTTTTTTTCTTTAAAACAATACTAGACAATTTAGCTTGATACATGAGTTAGCGAGATTAGAGACTAAAAAACCTTCATTATATCTAGTATATGTTCAAAATCTCACCACTAAACCCAACTAAATCACCACCACCCACCGGCATACCGATCCGATCCAACCGTCCCGACCCAGGGTAAACTTTACTAGCAAAATTAACATGCATGTCAGAAACCCTTCGTGGGCCCAATCTCGAATCCCCGTATCCATAAAGAGAATACCTCTTAGTTACGCCAGAAATTTCAGACTGAGTTCTTTGTCGTGGGGCACTAAGAGACCTAACCTTTGCCTTGGATGATTCTGTGTATGACATATAGTTTGGGTGGTCTAAATAACCGCTAAGGCAACTTCTTGAACGGTCGCTCTTACTAGGAGTAAAGGGTACTTTCGTCCAACTATTTCCTTTTGATGATGCGGAATAGTAATGAGGGGTATTTCCAGCAGTATGGAATGATATTTCCTCAAGGTCTTGAACATATATTAGAGGAGAGAGTGAGTTGACTTCACAAGAAGATGGACTAGGGACGGTTTGGTAAATTGTAGAGCCTCTTGACGTTGTAAAACTATGACTTTGGCTACGATTATGACTATGACTATTCTGCTCTGAAGATGAAGGTTGGAACAGATTCCTTCTTTGGGGGTTGATTTGGGGTTTCCCAGTATGATCTACTTCGAGTATTTTGTCGCCTTTTTCATTGTCTATTGGACCGTCCCTGGCATATGATTTTGAGCTATCCCTCTGCATTTATTTGTAAATGTGGAACTTGGGATCAAGTAACTGCAAATAAAAAGAAAGAAAAAAAAAAAGAAGAAGATACGAAAAAGTATAGTGGCACATACCTTTAGCAATGACAGCTGATGTTTTCTACTTTTAGCTCGCATGGGATGGTCAATTTTTTCGGGTGTTAAAGGGTCCTGTGATCAAAAGATAAATGGTCCTTAGTAAGTAAAACTCAGAGATCTGGAAATTCTTGTTATTTAATTCTTAAGATTGAACTTTAGGCCAAAAATCCAAAGTTGTTTTAAATTAAAAGGGCACCTTTGAAGATTCAAATTCAAAGAACAAAGTTTCAGTTTTATAGGTAGCTAGCATGCGAAAAGAAAAGGGCTATAGAAGCAAATAATTAAAAGGGTACCTTTGAAGATTCAAATTCAAATAATATGGTGGGAGAAGTTAGGTATGGGCTCCGAAACTTAGAAGACTTGGAAAGAGGAGAATCCGAAACTTGGGACCGCCCTATACGAGCTCGGGTTTGGGCTCTAATAAGTGCCTGCATACGTCGCATCATGTCTGAGGTTCTTTTCCTCACAAAGTGTCCTCTGACCAGTGCCTGAAGCTTCACCAGTGCTTTCAATGCCTTCAGTGCTCTCCTTGACTGGTATTTCAAAATTAAGAGAGAGAGAGAGAGAGAGAGAGAGAGAGCAAAAACAGAGGATGTTAGGCCACATTTAAAAATTAAAATAAAGTTATCCATATCAGGCAGAATCAATGTGCAAGTTTACCACAAGAAAGGGTGCACAGAAAAGAGTTAGGCACTAAATTGTTAGTTGTTTCAGTCAGTGGAATCAAATGGCTCAGATCAACTTTGTGGAATCTATTTCTACCCTGTTCTTTCTTTCCTTTTCTCCTTGCATTTAATCAAACTACTAATTAGTCCTTGAATAACAAGAACAAATAATATGTACATATATGGGAAATAAAAAAAAAAAAAAAAAAAAAAAAGTGAAAATATAGGCTGAATTGATCTTAGGACATTGAGTTGGCTTCAAAGAGCCTGACGGAGCTTCATGTGTTCGAGTTTGGCTCTTCAACTCTAAACAAGCTTTTAGCTTTACATCATATTCCCCAGCCAAGGTTGCCTGGTTTCCATCTAAATCATGTTCAAGTTTGACCCAGAACCAACACAAATCGAGCTGATACAAGCTTTGAATGAGCCAAGATTAGTGGGGTTTAGCTCAACTGTTGATGTTTTATCGAGCTTGACTCAGCTTGAATAAAACTCAGTAAACTACCTATGTTGTATTCATCTACATTTCAGGCACGTGGGCACCCAATAGTTGAATCCTAGTAACAAAGAAAAAGCAACCCACACGGTGTATTTCAGCGGTAAGGAGGTAAGAGATTTAAGAGAGATTCTGCGTTCGAGTGCTGGCAGGAGCAACTCAGTGACAAATGATGTGATTTCTGCTGGACATTTCCTTTAGAGCCAATTACCAAATTGGTGACTGAGATTAGACCCAGATTTCTTAGTCTGTAGATCTTGGGGGTGGGTTCGTGAACCATAGCACTACGGGAACGCAACA
Source organism: Adenophora triphylla var. japonica (assembly GCA_022495995.1). Lineage (NCBI taxonomy): Eukaryota > Viridiplantae > Streptophyta > Magnoliopsida > Asterales > Campanulaceae > Adenophora > Adenophora triphylla. The sequence continues at coordinate 50,971 of JAFEMH010004851.1, read as the reverse complement.
ACCGACACCCAAGTTATATAAAAAAACAAACTAACCTACCCAACTACGGATTGCACAAAAAAAAAAAAAAGTCTCAACAATGCAAAAGCTAAAGTGGCCAGTCAGCCTACTTCTATATCCAGAAGGACTTTCATGTTTCTGCAGTGATGAGGGAAAAGGTAAACACATGCCAAGACATACTAGCTTTTTGTTTTCAAATGTACTTGCATGATATGGATTTACCTGCATACAGGTGAAAAACATGGTTTCCATTTTCCAGTTTTTACCTGCATATAGGTGAAAAATAAATATTCGGTGGGACTCACGTATTGTTCGTGCAATTCATTTCGATCATCCATTTTATAACATGATAAAGGAATGAAATCAGCAGATTTGTGGGAACATTATCCACAACTTGGGTTTACAAGATAAAGAGCATTTTTAGAATCAAACAAAGCAGTACAACAACATCCATGTATTATTGGGACCTAGGGGCTACATCAAACATTTGAATACTTTCTGTTTTTTTTCCTTATTTATTGTTCTTATACTAGCATTTTCTTCAATCTATAGCACAATTGTACTACTCCCTCCACCCCCACATTAAACAACAAAAACTTGTTAACATACATAAATGCAAACAACCCAACTGGCAAAGGGGCATTTAAAAGCCAATCATCATAAAAAAAATAAAAAATTATAATAATAATAAATACTCCCTCCGGGCTCCGTCTCATTTCAAGGGTCCTACTTTCCCTTTTGGTCCGTCCCACTTCAAGAGTCTCTTCCATAAATCGCAAGTTTTGAATAGTGTTTCGAACATTTATACCCTTATAATTTAAATATATTTACAAAAAAATCATTCATTATACCCTTATAATGTTAACATATTTACAAAAAAACCAATCATTAACTACTATTTCATATCCCACATTTAACTTTACATTCTTTCTCCTCTAATCTTCTACCCACTTACAAAAAAACCAATCATTAACTACTACTCCCTCCGTCCCACCAAGAGTGTCACCCTTTTAGGGGTGGCACGCAAATTAAGGAAAAATGTGGGAAGAAAAAATGTTGTGAGTGTAATTTGAAAATAGGAGAGAGAATTAGTGGAGGAAATATTGAATTTAAAAAGTGGTGTGAGTGTAGAGGAGAGAGAATTAGTGGAGGGAATAGTGGATGGGATAATAGAATATTAATAAAATATTTTCTTTTCAGGAAATGTGACGCTTCAAACGGAACGCCATTTTGGGTAAAAAGTGACACTTCTGCTGGGACGGAGGGAGTATTTCCTATCCCACATTTAATTTTTACATTCTCTCTCTAATATTTTACCCATTTACAATTTTTTATTCATTTTTTTTAAAAAAAATCTTAAGAATCATGAAATCCAACCCCAGGACCCTTGATCGGGACGGAGGGAGCATTACCCAAGAAGTACTTGTACCCTAAAGAGTTAAATTTTACCCAAGAAGTACTTGTAACTTAAAAGAGTTCTAGAATTCTAGCTTTCCTGCCATTTGGTGGGGTAAATGGGAAAGAAAGACCACTTCACAGATCATTATTTGAAAAGGACATAGGGTAGATCTTGAGGACCACATGGCCATTTTTTTCAAAATTTTCCCACCTTCCCAATTTTCCCACCCATCTAGTACAGAGCTTCAACATTTGTACATCATACATAAAACATTGTACCCCCTTTGTCCCTCCATTTTCAAGAAATTTTTGTCTGAATGTCCATTTTCAAAAAAAAAAAAAAAAAAAGTCCCAAAACGAATGTCATTTTATGAAAAAATCTTTATCCACAAATATTTTTTTACAAAAAAATTCAATGGTTATTTTATACTTGTAAAACAAATTGTTTAGAAAGTCGATAACAAGAATAAATATATCTGTTTTGTTATTCACTTAATGTAAAATTTCTAAGTATACCGTAATCTTGCTTTAAGAAATTGTACTTTGCAGTCACTTCAAGCATGAATATGGGTGTATTTAGAAACTATACAGGTGTGAATAGCAACACTCGTGTTGGAAATGTTGTACCATGTGAAATGAATGTTGTACATTACTATTGGACAAAACGGTTATGCTTTAAGAAATGTTGAACTCGTTTTCTTGTGTTTGGATCTACGAACTTCGGTTATCTTTGTTGACATTCTACACTAAACTACAATCAATTACTGAAATCTGTACCAAAAAAAAATCAATTACTGAAACAAAATCACGTCAATATCGTTTTCTTATCCTTAATGAATAGGTCATGCAAATGATCGGCAGATCCAGGATTTTGAAATCGCGTGAGCTTGATATTTAAAAAATATTGTAAACAATAATAAAATAACTTCATATATAAAAAAAAGTTACATATAGTCGGTGACTTAGATAAAAAAAAAAAAAAACAATTTTTTTTTTTCAAAATTTTGAGGTGGGCTGGAGCCCACGTCAATTACATACTAGATCCGCCCCTGCAAATGACAATTATACCCTCACAATTTTCCTTGCACAGGAAATTGATTTTTTTAAAATGGGTTTTTATATTAATGATCGACTTAATTTATTACGAGAATAACGATTGAAAGTAATAGAAATCATATTTAATGGAATTTGAACCTCTAACCTCTCATATGAAAATATGAAAAGAGATATTGGACGCAGCTATCGCACCGGCACCGATTATATAATTTAGAAAGGGGAAACCTCAAAATATGGTCGTTTTTTAGTTATTTTGAAACGGAGAGAATATGTAATTTCACTAATTAACCACTTCTGTTATTCTGTTAATGTGACCTTCGCAGATCACAATAAAAATACTTCAAATAAACACGACTCTGTTTTTTGGACAGAAAATTAATTATGATCAGGGGCGTTATAGTAAATTTGATATAATCAAGGTCTGATTTGGGAAGAGAATTTGCGCGTGATCGAATACTATTAGAACGAAGGAAAACTAACCAAGTAAGCTCGGAAAATGGACTGTATCTTAACCGCCGCGTACTCCTCCCTAATCCCTAAGCCGGAAATGCTAGCGTGCGCCGCGGTGGTATTATTAACGCCACCCCTCTTAGACGAAGAACGGCCGGCGCTGGTCAACTTGACGACCGCGTTTGCAGCCTGTGCAGTAGCAATGGCTGCCTCGGCCACCGCTGCCGTCGCCACAGCTACCGCAATTGCGTGCTTGTTTGTATCATTACCGTTTCCGTTAGGCGTTTCCCGTGAGAACTCCTGGTGGGTGGTGTTGGTTTGTTTTTCTCTGTAGGATTTGACGAAGCTCCATCGACGGTTGGGTGGTTTGGGGATGGAATGAGCCGCCGTGGCCGGGAAGGAATCGGACTTTTTCAGGCCGAAGAGGCCGCGAAACCACTTTGATGCTAAACCCATTTGGAGTGACAGTAGTTTTTGGCTAGGGGTTTCGAATTGGCATTATGTAGAAGGCGAGAGAGCTGTATGTGTGTGTGTGTGTGTGTGTGTGTGTAGTTCCGGGAACGGGGAGATTGAGAGAAAAGCGACAATGGAATTTATAACGTTGATATAGATATACCGAATTTCCGATGTCGTGTGTGGTGTACTTCCGAACGAAAATTTAAATTTCCCAATCAGTCTTGGTCAATAGCAAATTATTATTATTTTTAATTATTTATTTTGAAAAATTTTAAACAAAGAAAGTACTCTCTCAGTCCTACTCGAAAATAAACAAATTTTCATTTTGAATATTTTATTTAAAAAGACACATCCAAAATGATTTTTTTTAATACTTATTTATTTGTGAGGTTCATTTGTAATACTCGTAATAACTATTCAATTACTATTTTCTACCACATTTTATCTCAGTTACCTCACTTTTAATACTAACAATATTTATTTAACTATACATTTTCCTTAATTTTTTTGCGAGATCAATTTTTTGCATTTTTAGGTGGGACAGAAGAATATAAAACACAATAAATGCACAAAAAGAGTATGGCTTGATTTTTTTAATTGTTTTAATTATATTTTGACCAATAACTAATTTATAAAATATATACTCCTCTGTAGTTGATTGATCTTATTTCCTTTTTGGTCCGTCCCACATCAATTGATACTTACCCAAAATGGAAAGGAATCTTCACTATTTATCCCACTCATTCTCTCTCCTATTTTACTTTTTCACTCACAACATTCTCTTTCCTAACTATTCCTCCCACTCATTCTCCCTCCTATTTTACTTTTACACTCACAACATTCTCTCTCCTCTTTTTCTCTCTCCTACCTTTCCTTAATATGTGTGCCTTTTTTTTGGTATCTAATGAACTGGGACGGAGGGAGTATATATTAAATATTACTATAATTTATTATTGGTATATTATTTTTTTGAAATAAATTTTTGGTATATAATTGAATATTATCAATAAACTTTAAAAATAAAATCAATTTAAAGTCTATTGATAAATTATTAAAATACAACCAATTAGGCTCCGTTTGTTTAGCGTAAAACATTTTCCGAAAAATGATTTTCGGCAAAATGTTTTTCGGAAAATGAAAATATTTTCCGAAAAATAAGATAAAAATGAAGTTTTTCCCATTTTCGGGTGCGAAATAAACATCAAAAAATGAGAAAAATATTTTCCGAAAAACATTTTCCCCCAAAAAAATGTAGCCTTAGTTAATGAGCAAACGAAACTACACCTTCAGAAGTGTGAGTGACACAGATAATATTTTAATGCATTATTAGGTTTCTGTACTATTATTATTACGTTTATGGTATTTCATACTCCCTTCGTCCCGTTCGAAAGTACATTTTTATGTTCTTGCACGAAAATTAATAAAAGTGATGTAAAAAAGAGAAAAAGAGTATAGTGAAATAAATGTTGTGATTGTGAGTGAAAGGTGATGTAGGAAAGACAAAGTGGGGTAGAGAATAGTTAGTGAATATTTATTGTGAGAGTATGACAAGTGGGTCCCACAAATAAAGAAGTACTTCCTCCATCCCACTTCAAATGGACCATGACATCTTTGCACGCTTTTTAAGATTTTTTTTTAAAATGAGTAAGGAATTGAAAGTTGGTAGAAGATTAGAGGAGAAAGAATATAAAAGTTAAAAATTATTTAATAAGAGAAAGAATGAATGGGAGGAATAGTAAGTTAATGATTGATTTTTTTGTAAATATGTTAAAATTATAAGGGTATAATGAATGATTTTTTTATAAATATAGTAAACATTTTGAGGGTATAAATGTATGAAACACTGTTCACTTCTTTCCATTTACGGAATGATCAATTTGAAGTGGGACGTCCCAAAAAGGAAAGTGGCTCATTTGAAGTGGGACGGAGGGAGTAATAAAAAACTTTCCATTTTTGAATTGTGCCCTTTCAAATGAGACGGCCAAAAAGAAAATTTGTGCCCTTTCGGACGGGACGGAGAGAGTACTTTGCATGTCAGGGTGAATGACCATAATATTAAATGTACTTTCACGATTTTTACAATAAATGTAATATACTATCTAGTGATATATTAATGCAATCTACTTTATCAATTTGTTATAAATAATGCAATTTAAGTACTATTTTCATTCAATATATTTTCTATTTTTAATTCAAATAATGCAAACAAATTGCATTATTTGTAAAAAGATTAGAAAATACATTGCTTTATATTGTCACTAGATAGCACAATACCTTTATTGAAATCGAAGATATAATACATTGAATAAAGTGATAATTATTCCGATAAAAACTAAATGTTGCATATGATCAATTAAGTTTGATTTTATTAAAAAATTACGAAATTTGATTATATTCATGTTATTCAGAAAATGTTTATGGATAGTACAACAATAAAATACTATTGATAACTATTTAAAATTTTCATGAAGATTAATAATTTATCATTGATTAAAATTTAACTTATTTGATAACATGCGACATTTATTTTGGGATAATTTTCACAGTTATATTGTTATTGTTATAGGAAAAGAAAATGGGTCTTATTCAAAAAATAAAATATTAAAGAATCTAGCTTTAAGTGTTTTGACTTTTATTGATAGCACCGACTAAACTAAGAAATAAAAGTCAGACCTATCACTGGGCCATTCTGCACGTGTATTCACGGAACCAGTAGTAGCGCCAAAAGTGTACAGGTTGACTTTCTATTATAGGGCAAACAAGTAGATGATCAACCAGAGAAATTAACTTTACCTGTGGGTTGCTGGAAATTTTTTTCAGATGGGTCGGCGACAAAAGAGTTGAGTGGAGCCGGCATTGTGCTAGTGGAGTCGGAAAGTGGCACTATTTTTGAGGAAGTTTTGAGGTTTAAGTTTCAAGCGTCAAACAATCAAGCGGAATACGAGGCACTGATTGCCGCAATCGAATATGCCAAGTGTTTCGGGGCGACTAAAATTGCAGCCTTCTGTGATTCTCAATTGATCGTCAATCAAGTCCGAGGAGATTATGCCGTCGTCGACACAACTTTGCAAAAATACCACTCTTTGGTCGGCGAGTTGATACAAGGGCTAGAATTTTGGGCCATCCAACAAGTGCCGGGGAAGATAATGAACACGCCGACCTGCTCTGCATGGGCGGCAGTCAGGCTGCCCGGGAAGGACGAGCATGGCCGCTGTGCAGCTTACCCGGGCAGCCCCGCTTATGATCGAGTGAAGGTTATGTGCGTTGGAGACGGCCCAAGATGTTGGATTGACGACCTGAAGGCCTTTATTGAAAACGACGAGCTACCTACTGACGAGATATTGGCTCGTCAAATCAAGAGGAAATCTCCCCGTTTTACAGTCATAGATGGTGAGCTCTACAGACGATCCATCACCAGACCACTGCTGAAGTGTGTCCACCCTGACAAAGTGATAAACCTACTTTTTGAGGTGCATCAAGGAGAGTGTTGGGGCCACCTTGGAGCCCGTACGCTGGCGACAAGCTAATCACTGGGATCTTGTGGCCCACTTGCGCGAAGATGCGAAGCAATTTACGAAAGTGTGACACTGTCGAGAGATTCGGCCCGACCTTAGAAGCTCAGGCGACGACGAAGCAGGACCCAGTTATGGCGGCTGGCCATTTGACATGTGGGGTGTTGACTTGATTGGGCCTTTTCCACAGGCCAAAGGAGGAGTAAAATACGTGATCGTGGCGGTGGATTATTTCTCAAAATGGGTTGAAGCCAAGGCACTAAACAAGATCACAGAAAAGAATGCCTTGAGTTTTATTCATGATTCAATATGGTGCCGTTTTGGGATTCCCAGGGTGATTGTCTCCGACAACGGTTTACAGTTTGCAAAGAAGTTTGAGCAAGAGCTGAATAGAATGGGAGTGAAGCATTCAAAGTCGTCCGTTGCCTATCCCCAAGGCAACGGGCAAGCCGAAGCAGCCAATAAGCTCGTCTTGTCTGCCCTATGCAAAAATCTTTAGGGTCGTGATGGAAGGTGGTTGGACGAACTTCCGTCGGCTCTTTGGGCAGTCCGAACAACCACCCGGGGGCCTACGGGGGAAACCCCATTTGCTTTGGCCTACGGTTCTGAGGCCATGGCTCCCGCCGAGCTTCAACTCCCCACGGATCGCATTGCTTTCTACGACGTCGAGAGGAACATCCACAACAGACAGGTCGACCTTGACCTCTTGGACGAGCGACGACTGGACGCTCAATTAAGAATGGCTAACTACAAAAAGAGGACCAAGGCGTACCATTACAAGAAAATAAAGAAAAGGATTTTCAATGTCGGAGACTATGTTTTGAGGAAAATTGAAGCAACGGGCCTCAAAGCCCGCCAGAACAAACTCTCCCCCAATTGGGAGGGGCCATACATCGTCACCAACGTTGTCAGAGAGGGAGCGTGCCGTCTTGCTTAGGCCCGAATGGTGAAAACTCAAACACCCGCAGCACGCCTTTGACCGCTTTAACGAATACTACTTCTAGGCTCGTCATCAAACCCCAGCGCCCTCAGGGCACCGTACTTTGTGGTTCTTTATGTAACTCTTTCAGAAGAAGTTTTTGAAGTTTTTGGAAGTTTGTAAGGAATATCTATGAATCCCAGTAGTTTAAAAAGTGATCAGGAGTTATCCACCAATGTAAGATCATTGTTGAGCAAGAGTTATCAATGGGAATTCATCGCTTTGTTGACTTAAATATCTCTCTGAAACTCAAGAAATTTTGATCGGTTGAAGCCAGAACTTCGACCTTTACGTTCACTTTGATCAAGTATAAAGATCGGTCGAAGCCAGGACTTCGACCTACATTCACTGACCAAGTATAAAGGTTAGACGAGGCCAGACTTCGTCGATAGCTATAACGGAATAAGACGATTCATATCTTGCCTCCAAGCAATGATCTATGGACCTTCGTACTATACCTACGAGCCATTGAGAAGTTAAGAAAGCACAAGTATGAACAAAGGGTCAGTCGTATGGCGACGACCGGTGATCTGGTCATCACTGACGACGACCATACACACTTGTCTTTAAACTTCCTCATTCACTAAGTTGTATTCACATGCTATCTACGTTAACACACAGATTGACAAGCATAGAATAACAAGCATCAACTAAACAAAATATTGTACGACCCCCTCTAAACGACAAGGAAATGGGCCACTTACATTACAAAACATAAATTGTTTGAAGCAATGTTTAGAACCATAAAACCGAAAGAGAAGCATTGTTTACAACATTACAAACCACCTCAAAAAACAAATTACTGCGGATCATCGGCGTTGGTTGGAGCCTCGTTAGGATCGGGACCGTCGTCCAACGAAATGGGCGTAGTAAGCATCGAAATTCTTGGGATCAATGGTAGGGATGGGCCACTCTTCTGCCCATCCTTCTCATCATCCTCCTTGATGATGAGTAGATCGTGTCATCGAAGGGGACGAGATGATGGGTCGAAAGAGCAGCCGAGTCATATGATTCCTCGGCGCAAAGATCCGTAAGCTTCCTTACGGAGACTAAGTCCTTGGTCTCCTGATCCACCAGAGCTCGCCGGGCCAGATGCTTAGCTCCGACCTTAAAGAAGCCCTTCGCCTTTTCGGTAATCATCAGGAGGCACTCATTGCTCTCCTTGTATTTCTTGACGACATCTTTTCTGGCATGGTCCAAAGCTGCTTCATAGTCTGCCCTCATCTTCTCATTCTGACCCTGAGCAGCATCATAGTCAGCTTTCATCTTTTCAAGCTTATTCTCGGCGGCACGGAGACCGGTTGTCAAGATCTTCGCATCTGCCTCTGCCTTCTCTTTGTCTGACACCAACTTGGCTTTATCATTCTTTAAGAAGCCGACCTCCAGCTAGAGCCTCGTCTTTTGAACCATCAAAGACTCGTAGGCGACGATCAACTCGCCGATGTTCTTCTCGGCTTCGTTGAGTTTTAGCTCCGCCCGGTCTCCTTAGCCCCAACCGGCTGGAACGAGCCGCTCATTACCCGAAGCTCGGCGTAATGCATTCCACATAGTCGAAGGTCATAGCATCCATCATCGATGGCGAGTGCACCAACAAAATCATCGGTACTGAAGTATAGGATGATAAAGAAAAACTTGTGAAAATATAGATATGAGCTACCTCGGTGCGGATCATCCCAAGACGGGCCGAGATAAGTCTCGGGGGATAGTTTGGCATCCTTCGGCCTCAGAACAAGATCAATATCTCGGCTCGTCGGGTGACGGCCGTCCCATGTGAGCGGCATGCCTTCCCTCTTGAGATAATGGATCCCGAGATATTGGAGGAATCCCGGGTGGTGAGTTTCGGCTCATGACTCTCTTTTCGTCATACCCGCAAAATACGAGCCCGAAGCTGAAGGGTTAAAGGTAGAGGGAAGATCGAAGAAAGCTTTCTTAAATCTCTCTTTCTCTCCCCCAGAGCCCATAGGAGGATATTTCCTTTTATTAGAGATGTGGCTCCCTTCTCCGAGCTCCTCAGGGTTGGAGTCAGAGCTCTTGACGATCTCAGGGTTAACATGCTCACCCTCCTCGGCGATGACCATCTGTTTGTTAGCACCGGCATCAACACTTGTCTCAACCTCATCCCCAGTACCCACAGCTTTCTCTAGCTCGTCAACTAGAACTTGACGGCCTCCGGTGTTGAGCCCCTCAACCACTGGCTCCCTTTCGATCATGGGGATGGCACCAGAGGCGTCCTTGGGAAGCTCGTCATTTCTCGTCGTCATTTTCTCCTGACGATCATGGATGGCATTAGACGCAGCCCTGTCCCTCCTTTGAGACCTCCTATCATTAGCTCTGATAGCTCAACTCATGATTTAGCTTCGATTCGATCGGCGTCGGCACAGTGAGAGGCTGAAAACAAAAGACGAGAAAGATTAAGTCACATACTACGAGGCAAAGAGAAATTGCTAGAAATAAAAAGACAAGTTGTAAGGACTTAACCCCCAGTCATCTCTAAGTTAACACAATGATCTTCAGGACGGCCGGCCCGCGCCCTACACGGTTCACGCGGTTTGATCCCAGGCCAAGTTTTCGTGAACGATACATACGGGATAACGGGTGTCTAGATCGATCTTAACCAACAGTGTTTGAGGCCCAATCGACGGGCTAGACATCATCCCTACCCGGATGTATCTCCACTGAGAAGCCTCGATGTCTCTATACGACACCCAGAGGTCTAACAAGGCGTCAATCTTCTCTTTAACTCGTCGGCCCACGGGCCGGCCAAACGTAATCATCAGCAACCATCTTTTGGCTCAGGAAAAGGAAAGCGCCCGGCTACCCTACTCTCAACAACGATCATGTGGTTCTCCCAACCGTAGACCTTGTTTTGGGTATCCAAAAACAACCCTCGTACATTCCGGTGAGACGCCACACTAACCGTGGATTTCGCGCGGGCGTGGATCGGGTCGTCTTATAGTATTAGTGAATACTTTGTTCTGAGGCTCGTAGCCAAGAAATCTCGCAAACTATTATGAACGACGACAAAGTCCTAACGGCATTGACAGAGAGTTCCATAGGCACGCGAGCGAGTCCTCCAAGAACTTATTAATGAAAGGGTCAAGAAGGCAATCTCGGGCCGAGCTCGAGCTGCTTATAAAAGAAGGCTACCTTCTCCTTGATGGTAAGGAGAGACTCCCAGAAGCCCGAGGCTCATACTCGCCTTTGGTCCGAGATATTCAAGTACGTAAGTAGAGGCATGGACTCTGAAGGAATCTCGTAGGGCGTTAATCATTTGGGTCCAGACGTCCTTCCTCCTTGTCAAGATTTTAGGTATGGCCCATCGCCCTTCTGCCCCGGCTCCAAAGCCTCGTTCACTGCGCCCTGGTCGTACACTTGTATATAAAGCATCGACTATTCGAGGACCCCCGACACTTGTGCTGGCCTCATTTGTTTCTTGGGATGGTTGATAGGAACGACCGTCGTGATCCATGTCTACAAAACAAGGGGAAAAAACAAGGGAATCAGTCCTATCTTCAACAGGCGACGACCTATCTAAGGGCAACCTAGATTCCCCTGAAAACAAATTCCTAAGTGAATCACGACGGTACAAGGAATAGTAAGTTTGGATGTGATTGGGGAGATCGTTCATAGATCTGAAGGGTGTTATCCTTGGGTCATCTTCTTCAAACTCCCCAAAAACCTCATCCGTGGGAAATCCCAAATCCTCATTTTCAAAATCAAATTTTTCCAGAATTGAAGAACATTCAACCAAAGGGATTTCTCTCCAAATGCCCCTAGCACATTTATATACCCTTTGGTTGAGCCCAAAACCAAATTTAACCCCTCTCTCAAAACTTACGGTTCTGGGAGCCATTAAGTAAATTCTTAAACCCCAAGAAAAATCCAGAAAACGAAGAACAATCAAAGAAATTACCTGTTTGAGGAATCGAAGATGAATTTTCCGGTGGGAGATCGAAAAAATCTCTTATCCAAGCTCCCAGTTGCCGTACAAACGGAGAAGCCAGAACCGTTCAAGTCACCGGAAGGGGGTTTGGTATCACCGGAGATGGTATTTCTTGCTCGCCGGAGTTGTTCTTGCTGATCGCCGGAATCTCTCCTTGCTAAATGCTCTCAATAATCAGGGGTACGAAAAATTCAAAATGGAGGAGGGGGGAGGTATTTATACTCAGAGAAGAATAATGTTTTTTGTTTGGAAAACCCAAACGGTGTAATAATGGAGAGCATTAAATACCAGTGGCGATTTCCAAGGGGAATGTCCCATCATGGGACGCGTGTCATTTAATGAAGGAATCCTAGCCGCCCGCGTCATCAAAGGTGACGTCACTACTTTTCAAATTTCAAATTGACGGTCGTACGCATAAACCTCAGAGAAGGACGCTAACTCCCGGCCCGTCAAGACGACCCTTGAGTTGGGGGCCACTGAACGAGATATTTCGTGATGGGCCAGGCCCAATACGTCCCTACGAGATATGGGCCCAGCAAGCCAGCTAAGGGATCAAGCCCGTCTAATGACGAGCCACCTCACCGCATGGGTTAAATCCGTCTAACGGAGAATGACCGTCGTCGCCGTTGAGCGACCTAACTCATCTGGAGAGTGAGGCGCACCGCCCCGCTCGCTCGTCGAGTCATCTATTAGGGCGACGATCTTACTGGACATACAGCTCCATGTCGTCCCTTCATTTAACTTCCTCAATAAGCTTGCTCAATAGGCTATTTTGGGATAAAGTCAGACCTACCACTGGGCCATTCTGCACGTGGCATACTTGGATTGCTTCACCTAAGTAAGGACACTGCTGTGTCTGACACGGATAATTTGTTTGCCCTATAATAGAAAGTCAATCTGTACACTTTTGGCGCTACTACTGGTTTCGTGAATGCACGTGCAGAATGGCTCAATGGTAGGTCTGACTTTATCCCAAAATAGCCTATTGAGCAAGCTTATTGAGGAAGTTAAATGAAGGGACGACCTGGAGCTGTATGTCCAGTAAGATCGTCGCCCTAATAGATGACTCGACGAGCGAGTGGACGGGTGAATTGCCTCGCTCTCCAGATGAGTTAGGTCGCTCAATGGCGACGACGGTCATTCTCCGTTAGACGGGCTTTAACCCATGTGGTGAGGTGGCTCGTCATTGGGACGTGGCTTCGATCGCTCATCGAGATGACCGCCATCTGAGTACGAAGGGCCATGACCCAAACCTTGATGAGCTTCATTAGTCACGATCCACTTAGTGGGCTTGCTGGACCCATATCTCGTAGGGACGTATTGAGCCTGTCCCATCACGAAATATCCCGTTCATTTTCTTGGGTTACAATAAAAAAAACTTTGACTATTTAACCTATATAGAAATGATATTTAATAATAAGCTTTACAATTTTGTTATGATTATTACTATTTTTTCTAAATTATTAACTAAATTTTAATAAATTATCCATCTACCACATAAATTAAACGTAATTGATCATTTCATTTTATAATTTGATTTCATTTTGGAGATATTTAAATATTTCAACTCTTTGTAAATTTTAGTAGCCAAGGTAGGTGTATGAAAATCTTTATTATATATTTTCTAAATTTTTAATTTTGCAAATATACATAATTAATAACAAAAAAATTAATAAAAAAACATTTTGTAAATTGGTATCGAAAATGATTGGCAGTGACAATTTAATTAAAGATATTATTTATAATAATTTATTTTTAGGCTAGGGTCATGTTATGCCTTTCTTTCTGTCTACATACATGAGACAACGATTCCTTCTTTTAAATATTTACTAGTTTTACTCCCGTGCGATGCACGGATCATTACTTAGTATTCTAAGACAGAAATTAAAGAAAAACAACAATAAAGGGAAATAGATTTATACATTATGAAAAACTTCCTTAAACACTACATTATCAGTACATAGATCAAATTAGTCGGACTTATCATCATTACAAATCAATATTTTAAGATCATCAGTTGCCACTCCAAACAAATCAAATTAAGGTACAAACTTTGTCTCACTTTAAATTACAAAATAATAATTATTAATAAAGAAAACTAAATAGTTGTTAAAGAAAATGGTATGGGAACATTAGTATCTACCGACGCACTACTTGAAGCTTTTTTATTAGTTGTTAAAAAATTAATTTCATTTTTTATGAATAAATTTTATGTGACTAATAAAATTAAAATTAATTTAATTATATGAAAACATATATTTTTAAACCCTTTATAAATGGACTCAATATTGAAACTATTTTTCAAAATGTCCCATTTTTGAGAAATCGCTATATGGTGTATCGATTTTGATTTTGACCGGTCAAAATCGCTACACATTATAACGATTTTGGTGTAATTATGGGTTTTTATGTTCCAAAATTTCCATTTTCTCTTACCGGTTGTTGATGGCTATCAATCGGCTCGCAAACAGTTACAGCATTTTTCTGTTTTAACCGGACCATCCATGGTCTCTCTTTCTCTCTCTCCCAGTTCGCAACTGAGATGTCTTTCCGGTCGCAATCTCCGGTAAAATAACAGCCGAGGTTGGATGAATCCGTGATTCCTTGATCTAACATGGATTCAGTTTCCGGTATTCAATCTCCAGCCCTAATTCATTCTATTTGTCTTTTAATTTTGCTCTGTCGATTCTGATCTGACTTGATTCGTCAAGTTCGATGGCCTTTTTTTTTGATCTCGTATGATTTTTAAGTAATCGTTTGATTTTGCATCAGGAAATTGCATACATAGTTTGATTGTTTTATTGCTTTACTGTTTATACAGGAAATCTGAACACAAAAATAATAATTAGGTTTTGACGGTTGTTTGATCGATTTGAGGGAAAAAAATCATAGTCGTCTCTTAAATGATCAATTACATGGTTGGGGTGATTTTTTTGTCCTGTCTTCAAATATAATTGAAGTGATGGTTTGGTTAGGTGGAAGTAGAGGTTTTGTTATTTAGATTGATGGATATTATTCGTATACAGAGAAAAGTTGCTTCAAAAGATTGGTACTTGTTTCTAGTTATTGGAAAAATGACCGAGTGAAGCTGGTTTGAAAGGGTAATTGAGTTTTTGGAGTTTCTCATGTATACCAATTATATCCATCAACCGGTCAAAGAGGAAAACTGAATCGGTTAGAAAAGTGGCACTTTGAGTCTTTAACTGCCATCAATCAACCGGTTGATGTAAAAAAAATCAATCGGTTACCGAACAAATTCGGTCAACCGATCATGGTCGCCACTCATTCTCAGTTAGCATGTCACTTTCAAATCGATTCAAACCAAATTAAAGGTACAAATTTCGTCTCACTTTAAATTACAAAATAATAATTATTAATAAATAGAAATATTATTTTTTTCATCTCAAATAAATACTTTAAAAAATATACTTTATAAAAATTAAATATTCATCCGATGAAGAATGTAATGGTCATTTTTTTGGACAAAATATTTTGAAATATTCATTGGGATGAAGGAAGTAATGCTCATTTTTTTGGATAAAAAATGTAGTATTATTTTTTGGTTATTCATTTTGAGTCGAAAGTAATATTTATTTTTGAAATGAATAATATAATTTTTTATAAAAGTATATTTTGTAAAGTATTAATTTGAGATGAAAAAAATAATATTTCTATTTAGTTTTCTTTATTAATAATAATTATTTTATAATTTAAAGTGAGACATAGCTTTTGTACCTGGCCTTTACCGATTTGGTTAATCGGTTACTTACTTACTGATTTGTGCTTTACCTTGATATTTGATCAACCGGTTACTGAGATTTGTGCTTTACCGGATTTGGCAACGGTTACTTACTAATTTGTGCATTAGGATTACATTCAAACATGACCACCTAGTTTTTTTCACAATATTTTGAGGGATAGCCAAAGTAGTCTTAATTTGCATGATTAGTCAATTCGGCCACAACGGTTTCTCACTGTTGCCAAACCGATTACTGAGATTTGTGCTTTACCGATTTGGCAACGGTTACTTACCTATTGTATTGGATTGTATTGGAGTTATTAAAGCAAAGAAATACTCAAAACATATTGACCATTTTCAAAATGAGGACTTTTTAACTCCAACACAACCGGTTAAACATTTTCTAGTGGGACATTCGCATGCTTCTTTTCTACCGGTTAGACATTTAGAAAAAATTTCTTAACCGATTAGACATTTAGAAAAAAACTTGACCGGTCAACCGGTTAGACATTTAGAAAAAATTCCTTAACCGGTTAGACTTTTTAACTCCAACACAACCGGTTAAACATTTTCTATTTAATTTTCTTTAGTAATAATTATTATTTTGTAATTTAAAGTGGGACGAAGTTTATACTTTCTTTGATTTGGATCGGTTGATTTGGATCGGTCGGTCAACCAACCATTGACCTTATTATTTATTTATTTATTAATCGATCAATTTTCCTCCCTCAACCTATTCAAACAAACCCAATCAATTTTTCCTCTTTTCTCTTGCCTAACCGATCAAAAGTAACAAAAGCCTTAAGGCTCTTAACCGATCAAACAAATCAAAACAATTTTCCCTCTATCCAAACAAATCAAAGTAAAAACTTCGTCTTACTTTAAATTACAAAATAATGATTATTAATAAAGAAAATTAAATAAAAATATAATTTTTTTCATCTCAAATAAATACTTTAAAAAATATAATTTTATAAAAAATTATATTATTCATTTAAAAAATAAATATTACTTTCGACTGAAAATAATTTTTTATAGAAGTATATTTTTTAAAATATTTATTTGAAATGTAAAAAATAATATTTCTATTTAATTTTCTTTATTAATAATTATTATTTTATAATTTAAAGTGGGACATAGTTTATTACTTTCTTTGATTTGGATCGGTTAATTTGGATCGATCGGTCAACCAACCATTGACCTTATTATTTATTTATTTATTTATTTATTTATTAACCGATCAATTTTCTTCCCTCAACCGATCCAACAAACCCAATCAATTTTCCCTCTTTTCGCTTGCTTAACCGATCAAAAGTAACAAAAGCCTTAAAGCCCTTAACCGACCAAACAATTTTTCCTCTTTTCTCTTGCCTAACCGATAGAAAGTAACAAAAGTCTTAAGCCCTTAACCGACCAAAATGGAAGGGCCTTACCGACAGCAAGCATTTCAGTTATCTCCAAATTTTAACTGCAGGTTGAAACCCCATTGCTGCAGCCAGCCGTACATATATTCCTCGTGCCTTTCTCTTTCCACTTTTCTCACATTACACATAACCAAAAAGTTCAAATTTTAATCTCAAATTGAGCAAAAAAATTGAGCAAATCGGGGAAGGATCAGATTGTCGTCGGCAATGATGATGATGACGTTGTGTTGATTCATTTTAGAATTCAGTTAATAAAGAAAACTAAATCGAAATATTATTTTTTCCATCTCAAATAAATAATTTAAAAAATATACTTCTGAAAAAAATAATATTTTTATTTAGTTTTTTTATTAATAATTATTAGTTTGTAATTTAAAGTTAGACGGAGTTTGTAAATTTTTTATTTATTTGGAGTTTGACCGATCAATTTTTCTCCCTCAACCGATCCAAACAAACCCAGTCAATTTTCCCTCTTCTCTTGCCTAACCTATCAAAAGTAACAAAAGCCTTAAGGCTCTTAACCGACCAAACAAATAAAAACAATTTTCCCTCTATCCAAACAAACCAAGGTAAAAATTTCGTCTCACTTTAAATTATAAATAATAATTATTAATAAAGAAAACTAAATAAAAATATTATTTTTTTCATATCAAATAAATACTGTCGAAAATATAATTTTATAAAAAATTATGTTATTCATTTCAAAAAGAAATATTACTTTCGGTCGAGGCCTATATTTGGATCGGTCAAGGCCTGTTTGTTTGCTTGGATCGGTCAAAGGTATGTTTGAATCGGTCAAGGCCTGTGTTTGAATTGTTTGGATCGGTTGTGGGTTGTGGTCTTGGTTTGTTTGGATAGGTTGTGGGTTGTGACCTGATTTGGATCGGTTATCCACTTATTATTGACCAGTCACCATGTCAATGATTTACCGATCCTTGTCATAACCGATTCTTGTGACCGGTCAACCAAGTCACATGCTTTGGATCGGTCAACTAATTTACTTGGTTTGGATCGGTCAGGCGGCATGCTTTGGATCAGTCAACCAATTGACTTGATTTGCCAAAATTTTATATATATAGAGAGAATATATAGAGATATATAGAGAGAGATAGCAATGTGGGATTAATTCCTTTTGTAACAAAACTTAAGGACATTGGTTGATTTAATCCCACATCGCTATCTCTGTCTCTATATCTCTATATATTCTCTATATATATAAAAGAAAGTAATGTCCTGATTCAATTTTGCCACAACTTAAGAGAGTAATTACAAAAATGCCACTCAAATTTTGGCAAAATTTTTGGCGCTTGAACTGTTCATTGGATGACCTGCTTTAATATATAGATAGATTATTCAACATACAGATCTTATTGTTTAAAAGAGCATCTCGAAGAGATCACTAAAACTTTGGATGTACTATCGGAGTATTTTTTTTTTTAAATGTGACCGCTTTTAATAAGAATTTGGACGAAGAAAATTACTCCCTCCGATTCGATTCAATTCAATTCAATTCATTTAAGGAAAAAATATTGTTGTTGGGTCCTTCATCCTAATCTAATGCAATTGATCAGTTAAAACAAAAAATTTGGAATTTAACACCCTAATCTAATGTCAAAACTAGGGGTGGACATGGTTCGGTTCAAACCGTGGTTTGAGACCGAACCGAACCAAACCACGCGGTTTGATTTGGTTTTTTTTCTATAAATGGTTTAACTTGGTTTGAAAATTTAATAAACCGTGTGGTTCGGTTCAGCTCGCAGTCTGGAACCTCAAAACCGAACCAAGCCGAACCGAACCAAACCGATTCAGACCGAACCGCGGTTTGGAACCGTGAAACCGAACCACGGAACCAAACCATGAAATTCTTGAACCGAAATCCTAGCCGTGAAGAATTTTGCAGTTGGATTGTACTTGAATTTATTGGGTTTGGTACTTTGGTATAATCTATTT
The DNA here is from genome assembly GCA_022495995.1 of Adenophora triphylla var. japonica. Classification (NCBI taxonomy): domain Eukaryota; kingdom Viridiplantae; phylum Streptophyta; class Magnoliopsida; order Asterales; family Campanulaceae; genus Adenophora; species Adenophora triphylla. The sequence goes on along the minus strand of JAFEMH010004851.1, from coordinate 32,064 downwards.
GGTTTGATACTTCTATCTTGCTACTAAGACATTTGACTTTTATTTAATGGTTGAATCTTGAATTTGTAATTTTGTATCTTTATTTTAGACAATGTCTTGTAATTTGTTTTGAGATGGTTTCTTTTGTTGTACTAAAACTCATTCCTATTTGGATAGTAGTATTTTTGTTTTATGTTTAATATATATAATTGCTAGTTTGATAAAAAAAATATGTAAAGAGCAACGCTTTTAGTTGGACAGGTTTGTAGTTCGGATAGCAGTCTAGACCGCAGTTCGGACCACGGTTTGAACCGTTTATGAAACCGTGGTTTGAGACCGAACCGAACCAAACCGAGGTGGTTTGGTTTGAAATTTTCTATGGTTCGATTTGGTTTGGGATTTCCCCAAACCGAGTACTAGCGGTTTGGTCTCCAAATTCCTTCCAAATCGAACCAAACCGAACCATGTCCACCCCTAGTCAAAACCAAAATTTCATATTGTCCTCGCTAGTTTAATGATATCCAAACTATCCTGACACAAACACACACACACACAATGTCTCTCTCTCCGTCTCCCTTCTCCTCTTTCACCATCTCCGACCACCCGTTCCCCATCTCCGGCTACCCTTCCCCTCCTCTTCCCATCTCTGGCGGCCCCCTCCCTTCCCCCACCTCCGACTATCACTCCCTTCCTCCCTCCTTTCTTTCCCAACCTCGAATCCAACTCAGATGATCCAGACCTTCAATACCAAAACCCACAATTTGAGAGTAACAGAAATAGAAGGAAAGATCAAATAATAAATTTGCAACAACAACATCAACTAAAATGAGGAGGAGGAGACTGGTGAGAGGTAAAACAGAATAATCGTAATATTAGTGAAGTTTAAGTTCGTGCTCTAACAATAGCTTCGTTTCTCTGCACCCATCACAATCATCTAAGTTGAAAGCACTAGTGTAATAACACCCTTTGTAATCTTTGTTTTGATTTTTAAACTCACTGGAATTCTATATAAAATATGTCAAATAATCTTATAAAATAGCAAAAATAGAGACTATAAAGACTAAAAATAACTATGAACTTTACAATTATGTCAAATAGATGCTATAAAAGACTAAAAACAACTTTGAACTTAACCAAAAAACAATTGTTAACTTAGTTAATATGCCAAATAATCTCATAAAATAGCAAAAATATAGATTATAAAATACTAAAATCAATCGTGAACTTAACTAAAAACAGATGTAAACTTAATAAAAACAACTGTGAATTAAAAAATTATGTTTGATAATCTCATAAATTAACAAAAATAGAGGCTATAAAAGATCAAAAACAATTGTTAACTAAGTTAAATATAAGACATTTTCATGAGAAAATTGTTAACAAGACTAAAACAATTGTGAATTTCTAATATTTGTTTTTGGAACAATTGGAAAAACAACTATAAACTTCCTGAAATAACTGTGAACTTGGAACAATAGTGATCTTCTCAAATTTGATTTAGATTATATGTACGTATTACTAGTTTGATTCGTTTTGACGATACAAACACAATGGTGGTTTCAGATTTTTTTTGGCTTCTAAATCTTAAGATATTTCATTTTAAAGTTTTGAGGGAAAAATGAGGGATGAGAGAGAGTGTGAAGGCTGGACCCTTAATGACACGCGTGTCTATTTATAAATAGAGAATATGGTGATCGTTTTCAAAAATATGTGTTATAGGTGGTCGTTTTTATTATAATGAGGGAAGATTTGGTAACTTCCCCTTCATTTAATTATTATATTTGACATGAAAATAGTTTAAGTAAATCTTTGACTTTATTAAAATAAAAATAAAAAATTCTATATAAATAATTTATAAATGTGGATTTCCTAAGAAAATTGTGGGGAGCATAACATCATAAAAGTTAAAATGATTAATCATATTGGATTACCCAAAAATAAATATGTAACATCTCTAAATTGATATGGAATAAAGTAATACTCCATACCCAAAAAAAAATAAAAAATAATCTTCGTAACTCCAAATACCCAAATATGTTAACAATCTCAGAACACTTTAATTTTTATAATCAATTAAATTGAATTTTGATCGCAACTTTATAAAAAAATCAATTACTCTTATACTCCCTCCGTCCCTAAATGTTTGTCTCATTTGACTTTTCAAACATTTTAATTTAGTGATTTTGAAGCTTTAATTTTGATTATTTTTACGAACGCTTTGAAAATTATTGATAATATACACCGCCGTTATGTAATACTCCGTCCCTAAATATTACAAGTTTTGAAAATTTAGTGATTTTGAAGCTTTAATTTTGGAAATGAGACTAACTTTTTGGGACAAAGAAAAAAAAAATGGGACAAACATTTAGGAACGGAGGGAGTATAACTCTAAAAGTATCACTTTTGCTATCTATAAATATAAATCAATAATATTATCATTTGTTTGTACTTTATTTAAATCAGTGGTAAAATTGACAATTAAATTCACTTGCTACATTTACAATAACAATTTACTTACAATTACTCACCAATTTTCTCACTCCTACTTTATTTTTCATAGTCACAAAATTTTCTTTTTCTTAATTCCCGTGTAAAGTCAATATTAGAACCTTATTATATGACGGATGGAGTATTATAACAAATAATTAAATGTCTCATTTAACTAGTTGACTTGATGTTTTAAAAATATTTATTATAAGACAAAAAAATTATACTCCCTCCGTCCCAATAAGTGCTTCACCCTTTTGGGTGGACACGCAAATTATGAAAATGGGAGGGAAAAAAATGTTGTGAGTGTAATTTGAAAATAGAAGAGAGAATTACTGGAGGGAATAGTAAATTATAATGGTGTTGTGAGTATTAAAATAATGTAAGAAAGAGAATGAGTGGAGGAAATAGTAAAGATTTTTGTCAAAAAAGAAAAGGTGAAGCTTCTAACGGGACGCTCTTTTGGGTAATTAGTGAAGCTTTTATTGGGACGAAGGGAGTATAAAAATACATACTAATATAAATGAAAAAAGAAAATCGTGATTAGCTTCAATAAAATAAATGTTCGGGTCAACAACAACTTTGATTAAATCAGGGAACACTACATGCCGACAATAACAACCAATCAACCATTCATCAGCTTCTTGGATTGGTTGGACTAACACGTGGACAAAAGGGTCCCAGAAGAACTGGTCAAACAAAGTCCAATTGGTTGTCAGATTAGAGTGTGAACGGCGGTGCCTTCTAGTCAATAAAAATGCACGTTCCGATTACGGCCGTGGAAGATGTAGATCCGTACACATTTTATTAGGGCCGCCGTACAAAAAATCTGTGAAATCGGGATCAGCAAAATCGGATTAGATCAGTAAAAATCGGATCGAAAAAATAGTATTATCTGGTCCTGGTTTCAAATTTTTATGAAACCGATTATTTGGTTTAGTCATGATTTTAAAAAAAATATACGCGGTCCTGAACCGGAACCAGACCAGACCGAACCGAATATATATAAACTTTCTTACCAAGTGGTTGAACATGAAACTCTTCTTTTCTAATTGTTAACTTTGTTATTGTAATTTAGTTCTTAAATATGCTTTCTTGTAGATAGCCATATACTCCCTCCGTCCCGAAATATTGTTCAGCAATTTGGTTCTTAAATATGCTTGCTTATAGATTTTGTTATTGTAAAAACTTATATTATATTGTAATTAATAGAACCGGTGAAATCGAATCAAAATTGGACCATTAGAACTTGACCAATGGGATCGGTCCTATAATGTAATGATCTGGTCTTGGTCCTAAATTTTTACAGAACCGAAGTATTTGGTCTGATCCTGATTTTCTAAAATTTTGATAAAAACCGGATCAATTCGGACCGTGAACACCCCTACATCTTATTTTGAAAAGAAAATAGAGGTTTCTAAAATATTTTAAACAATTCAATTTGAAACAATTTAAAACAAAGAGAAAGCATTTAAATTAAACTAGTATTACACCCGTGCGTTAAACGCACGGATAAAAACTATTTCAAAGAAAGTTAGAAATAATAGGAAAAGTTGCTCTCCATAGAGCATGTTACACATCTATCCCTTTTATTTTTTTCCTTTTTCTTTATAGTAAGTCACTATCTTACAAATATGAAATGACAAAAATCGACCAAATTTTCAATTCCAAACCTGATTGTGAGCGGGAAACGAAAATGAAAAGATTTCTTGAGAAATTAAGGAGCGATGAAAAGTCTTAGTTAAGGAGCCATTTGGCGGTGATTAGGCGCCGCCCTAGGCGTGACCTTGGCGCCTTAGGCGTGACCAAGGCGCGCCTAACGCCAAGAAAGCTGGTGTTCACAAAGGAGCCAAAGGCCCCAAAATTTATACTATTTCATTTTCTAGCACTATGCTAAGGCCTTTCAATATATACTACTCAATTTTTTAGCAGTTCAATTCCTAGACGATGTGGGATTAATATCTAATTTGGTTTTCAAATACTAAGGTCTCTCAATATATACTACTTCATTTCCTAGCATTTCAATTCCTAGAAGATGTGGGATTAATGTCCAATTTGGTTTTCAAATGCTATGGTCTCTCAATATATACTACTCAATTTCCTAGCATTTCAATTCCTTGACGATGTAGAATTAATATCTCATTTGGTTTTCAAATGCTAAGATCTCTCAATATATACTAAATGAAAAGCTTTCTTGAGAAATTAAGGAGCTATGAAAGTCTTAGTTAAGGAGCCATTTGATGGTGATTAGGCGCCCTAGGCGTGACTTAGGCGCGCCCAACACCAAGAAAGCTTGTGTTCACTAAGGAGCCCCAAAATTTATACTATTCCATTTTCTAGCACTTCAATTTCTAGACGATGTGAGATTAATATACCATTTTATTTTCAAATGCTAAGGCCTCTCAATATATACTACTCATTTTCTAGCATTTCAATTTCTAGACGACGTGGAATTAAATACCCCATTTGGTTTTCAAATGCTAAGGCCTCTCAATCTATACCACTCCATTTCCTAGCATTTCAATTCCTAGACAATGTGGTATTAATATCCCATTCGATTTTCAAATGCTAAGACCTCTTAATATATACTATTCCATTTCCTAGACGATGTAGGATTAATATTTCATTTGGTTTTCAAATGCTAAGGTCTCTCAATAAATGGAAAGCTTTCTTGAGAAATTAAGAAGCTATGAAAAGTCTTAGTTAAGGAGCCATTTGACTGTGATTAGGCGCCCTAGGCGTGACCTAGGCGCGCCCAACACAAAGAAAGCTGGTGTCCACTAAGGAGCCAAAGGCCCCAAAATTTATACTACTCCATTTTCTAGCATTTCAATTCTTAGACGATGTGGAATTAATATCCCATTTGATTTTCAAATGCTAAGGCCTCTCAATATATACTACCCAATTACCTAATATTTCAATTCATAGACGATGTGAAATTAATATCTCATTTGATTTTCAAATGCTAATGCCTCTCAATATGTACTAAATGTAAAGCTTTCTTGAGAAATTAAGGAGCTATGAAAAGTTTTAGTTAAGGAGCCATTTGGAGGTGATTAGGCGCCCTAGGCATGACCTAGACGCGCCCAACAACAAAAAGGTTGGTGTTCACTAAGGAGCCAGAGACTCCAAAATTTATACACCAAGAAAGCTGGTGTAATAAAGCTGGTGTTCACTAAGGAGCCAAAGACCCCAAAATTTATACTACTCCATTTTCTAGCATTTCAATTCCTAAATGATGTGGGATTAATATCCCAATTGATTTTCAAATGCTAAGGTCTCTCAATACATACTACTCTATTTTCTAGCATTTCGATTCCTAGACGATGTGGAATTAATATCCCTCAAATTTTTCAAATTTTATTTCGGGTTATTAAAGGAGTGTGTGGAGTAATGAAACTAGCCTCTATTTAGTCTCGATTCTAGTTTGAGCGAAAAAAATGAGAGGTGTACTGAAGTGCTTTGCACTTTAGCCTTTATATAATATAGTTATAAATTTTAAAATAATATAATCATTTAATTGAATTATGAAATATGAAAAACTGATTCATCATCAGGTCAGGTCAATACATAAAAAATGTAAAAATAGAAATGACAAGGAAGATGCTCGTGCATAAAGTATCAGTACCACCAAATGAACTTAGTATTGTTATGAAGCCATGAATTATCAAAAATACAAATTTTTATAATCAGAGACTCTGGATCTTCCATCTTGTACCTTTCTTAACAATGTTCTGGGATGTATATGATAGAAAAATTATTACAATTACACTGGAAATTGAAAGAAAACAGAATAAAACATAATACATAATTGAAATTGTAAACCGAATTCTGAATGTTGCGCGAGTCGTATGTAACACACTCTTATAAGACAAATTTGCCTCCTCACCAAGTTGTGCTTGAGGTTGTAACAGACGTTTGGCTCCTAGGATAAAACAAACTGACTGCACGGTTGCTACACACTAGAATCTTCGGCGAATTGAAAGCATGCCTGAACACAGTATTACCTCTGAATGCAAAATGCAGTAGGCCAAAGGAAATTATTTATCAATATGCAGCGAATTGGAGAGAGGTGAGATTGCTTGGAAATGGTGTGTCCCAACATGTTTGTGATCTCTCCTTTTTATAGCTGTCAAATACAAAAATTGATGATTAAAATTAATTCTGAAATTAAACATGCTTTAATTTCGTAATTATTTTGGTCTTACAGTTACAACCGTTGAAAATGAGTCTGCCATTAAAGCAAGGCGAAAGTTACAAATTGTTTCATTCATCGTCTGAGTCAGAATTACAGTTTCATAAAAAAATAAAATCAAAAGGTGGGCTATCACAATTATAGGTCGGACGCGTACGGACATAAGCTCGATAGCCCCAAGCACATTTGGACCTTGATTTCAGGGGCGGATCCAGGATTTCCAAATTGGGTGGGCTTGATCAGACGGGGGTTCGGGGGCAGCGCCCCCGAATTTTTTTTTTTTGCCTATTTTTTTCACATGCAATACAACTTTAGTGCGACTAAAATAATCTAAGCAGCAGGCTAACTACATATCTTTTTGTACAGAACCCCATTATCAAAAAATGAGATAAATTCACAAGGTGTTTTATAAGTAGAAAATCAATTCAGAGACTCACATCAAGCAACTAATTGCACACCAAAATTATTTGCATATAAAAAAAATTAAAAATAAAAATAAAAATCAGAAGCTCCTTTCAAAACCTGTATGAAAGCAGCTTTTTATGATGGTGAAATCCGGCAGTGATGATGGTGAAATTTGGCGTCGCCGAGGGCGGAGAAGAGAGGGAGTAGGGGGCTGGCGGACTGCTGCGAGTTTTGCGTTTTTGGTGTTTTAGCTTGTAGGTGTGTGGGTATAAAAAAAAAAATATATGTGGTGGTATAATAATTTTTTTTTTTTTTTTCTAAAAATCTGGGGTGGGCTTGAGCCCTACCCACCCCTCACTAAGATTCGCCACCGCCACTGCTTGATTTACACCCACGCACCTGTGTGTGTGTGTGTGTGAGAGAGAGAGAGAGAGAGAGAGAGAGAGATATCACCTATATGTTACACAATCTTACTCCCTATTTAAGTGTATGAGTATATAAACTACATTTTCCACTTTCAACCCATTTAATTTGAGTCTTAATATCTCATTTATCACTCAATCATTTTGGACAAATAAATTTATTACTTCAATGTTCTAATGGAGTAAAACACAAATCTACAATCAATTACGTTATTCGACAAACAACTCATTTAAAAAATAACTCGTTATTTCCTTTAAACACACCCTATTTTTTCAACATTAGTACAGTATCTATGCCTCTCCAATATTGGCTCTGACACTGCCTTATATTGTCTTTTTAAAGACCTAAAAATTGGTTTAAAATGTTTGTCATTTTTGCTTTAAAACCTTTAAATTTTGATTTTATATTTACGGTTAAACTTGTTGTAATTCTGTAATTCTTTTAGTAATGTAATTAATGTATGAGAAAGATTATTAATAAAAATAATGTTGTATTTGCTTTATACATTTAAGACAACAATTACATTTTTTTAAAATAATAAAAACTCTTAAAATGACAAAGAATTTAAGTGGATTTTAACGTAAAATCTGGAGAGAAACGCGTTTCTCCATAATTTATGGAGAAACGGGGCCCGACTTGTCGCGCGACAATGCAGGCCAGAACACGTTTCTCCATAAGTATGGCACGACCTTTTTCTCGGATATCGGATTCTGAAGGCTACGGATATCCAGAACCTTATGAAAGTGATATCCAGAATCAGAAATTTGGCCTTGGCCTTTGCCCCAAATCTTTTTTTCTGAATATCCGTTCCAAAGCTTCTGGATATCAATATTCAATGTTCTGGATATCCAGAACCTTATGAAAGTGATATCCAGAATCAGAAATTTGGCCTTGGCCTTGGCCTTTGCCGCAAATCTTTTTTTCTGGATATCCGTTCCAAAGCTTCTGGATATCAATATTCAATGTTCTGGATATCCAGAACCTTATGAAAGTGATATCCAGAAATTTAGAATTTGACCTTGGCCCCAAATCTTTTTTTCTGGATATCCGTTCCAAAGCTTCTGAATATCCAAAACACGTTTCTCCATATAGTAAGGAGAAACGCGTTTCTTGCCAGACCATCTCGGCTTTTAAATGGTTGACTTATACTCCCCCCGTCCCACCTCACTTGACACCCAAGAGGTGGGCACAAGAACTAAGAAAAAAGAATAAAATAAAAAAAATGTGTGGTAGAAAATGAAGAGAGAGAATGAGTGGGGTAAATAGTAGTGTTGGTTGAATAAATTGAGTGGTGGAAAATGAAGAGAGAGAATGAGTGGTCGAGTCCATCTAATATAAAAATATAAAAAGTAGGCTATTTTTGGGAGGTGTTAAGTGAGCTGAGACGACCCAAAATGAAAATAAGTGTCAAGTGAGCTGGGGCGGAGGGAGTATGTGGGTATAACCGTATAATTAAACGAGGGCAGGGAGGGGAGCTCTAAGACGGCAATTAGGTTGCTATTTATGTGCATTTTGAAACTGACCAATCAGGGTATAGAATTAGTTCCATGGCCATTCCACTTCTGGCAATGGCATCACATGGTTTTCGATTAATCATAGCCTCTTACAAACTTGTTTTGCTTTGACCGGTCCCCTCTCTATGGATTTGGACCTGAGGACTTCACAGCAATTTGGCTATACCAATGGTTTAATCAATTGTGTATGTTGGGTTGCGACGGGTTAGCGGGTCGACCCGCCACAGCCGATTGACGGGTTAAATGATACTAGTTGAAACGGATCGGTTTGGCGTGGTTGAGACGGGCCGACTCATTTATTTTTATTGTCCGGATGTCTTAGATTCATTAATTTTGGCTATTTATGTTGAAACGGGTTGGGTCAAACCGTTAAGTTTGACGGGTTGAGATGGGTGACCCGTTTCAACCCGCTAACTTAATTGGGTTGGATCGGGTAATTAGTGGGTTGGGTTGTGCGGATTAGTGGGTAACAAGTCGAAACTTATCGAAAATCAACTGTTGTGTGAACTTCAATTGCATTGGTCCCGAATTTCGATAGTGGGCGTAAAAAGAGTCGATCACTTTTACTACTTTTATTTATCACATTGTGTATCACAGTACTGTAATACATCAATAACGATATCATCATGATGTCAGACTTAATAACACAACTGTTGAATCATATGTAGAACAGAATGTGGTACAAAAGTGGTGCAGGTGATTACGTGAAAAAAAAAAAAAAAAAAGTTCACGGTGCAACATAAACTAATTCAATGGATCTCGGGAGTAAATCAGAATAGTGAAATTCTGCCTTTGGGCCGACCTAGATCAGGTTGGACTTTTGGCATTAGTTGCAGAACTTAAAAATTTAATACTCCAATTTTCATGCCTATAACCTTAACCCAGGTGTATGGTTCGGTTCAAATCGCGGTTTGAGATTGAATCGAACTAAATCACGCAGTTTGGTTTGGTTTTTTTCTATAAATGGTTTAGCTTGGTTTGAAAATTTAATAAACTGTGTGGTTCGGTTCAGCTCGCAGTCTGGAACCTCAAAACCGAACCGAACCGAACCAAACCGATTCAGACTGAACCGCAGTTTGGAACCGTGAAACCGAACCACGGAACCGAACCATGAAATTCTTGTAATTTTGTATCTTTATTTTAGACAATGTCTTGTAATTTGTTTTGAGATGGTTTCTTTTGTTGTACTTGTTAGAACAATGAACTTGCAGTTTATTAAAACTCATTCCTATTTGGATAGTAGTATTTGTGTCTTATGTTTAATATATATGATTGCTAGTTTGATAAAAAAAAATGTAAAGAGCAACGCTTTTAGTTGGTCAGGTTTGTAGTTCGGATAGCGGTCTAGACCGCTGTTCGGACTACGGTTTGAACCGTTTATGAAATCGTGGTTTTAGACCGAACCGAACCAAATCGAGGTGGTTTGGTTTGAAATTTTCTATGGTTCAGTTTGATTTGGAATTTTCCCAAACCGATTACTAGCGGTTTTGTCTCCAAATTTCTTCCAAATCGAACTAAATTGAACCATGTCCACCCCTACTATAACCTATTTGAATGGAGATACTTCCCATACAATATTTTTCGAGCTTACATACTGTTCTTTCTTAAAAAAAAAAAAAAAAAAAACCTTACATAAGGTTCTCAATGCAAACAAAATGTTAGTACAATACTCCCTCCGTCCCACTCCGTCCCACCGATCTTAAGAAAAGTTTCTATTTTTGGCGTCCCGCTAATCTTAAAAAATCCCAAAATAGAAAGTTTTTATTATTTTTATACTCTTTCTACCCCACTCATTCTCTCTCCTTTCTTCTTTTACACTGGCACAACATTCTCTCTCCTGTATTAAATTACACTCATTCTCTCTCCTATTTAATTTTTCACACTCACAACACTTCTTCCACTCATTCTCTCTCCTAATACTATAATAATACGTATTCCTTAATTTTCGTGCCATTTTACTTTTTCTCAAGCTCGCTGGGACGGAGGGAGTATTCTTTTGCAATTACAAATCATACAAAAGGGTGCAGTGAGTCTCTGAGGTTTTACGAGCAGGTACACCTGGAGCTTTGTTGATCAAGTCTGCTACCCTTGATATAAGCTCTTTGAACGATGGCCGAAGTTGTGCATTGCTGGTTTTTTTTTTTTTTTTTGAGAGTGATTGGGAAGTTCTAAAAAAGTATCATAATGCCCGAGAAGTTTTTTCACCATGTTATATTATAGATGCAGTATTATATTCACATATGAGTGAATATAATAATATTGCATGCAGTATTATATATTACTGCATAAATAAGAACTTCAAGGTCATTTCAATTTAATGAGAAACTTGAGGGGAAGTGATTTGTTTAAAAAGAAACTTTCGGGTCAAATTCCCTTTTTTTGGGGGAGGGGGGGGGGGGCGGGAAGAATGCATCCATGGTTACGACGAGCTTTATTCAACATTCAGGTATATTACAAGTTAGTGAGTCAAGCGAATTCCAACCATTATCATTTTCAATTTGGTAAGAAAAATAACAATAAATGTGGTTTTTCTTGAAAGCAAAATGAATATATAAAACTAGAACCCAAATTTCTGCAAAGTCTAGGCTTATGTTGGACACAATCTCCGTACGAGATCTAATGTTCATTTCTAGGATGTCATGTGTAAACTTAAATACTACTCCATCCGTCCCAAAATGAAAGTGTTAAAGTATTATTTGTATATATCTCGGTTATTTTGTATATATTGTGGCATATATTAGATAGGTAGAAATATTATTAGATTAGGAAGTGTATCCCTATAATTTAGGATCTACAATGCTAGGAATGATGTATATATTGTTTATTGAGGTGAATGGAAAAGATACGGAGTCATAATCTTTCATGGTATCAAGCTAGGTTCATCTCTACGCTTCCGCACGAACCCTAATTTTTTACCCTTTTTTTTTTCTTTTCCATCGTGTATTTGCCGTGTCTTCCTAGCAAACACCAATGGCTTCCTCTTCCAAATCTGGATTTCACCCTGCACTTGCCGTCTCAAACGTGCAAAACAATGTGCCGGTGATCCTTAATCTCGAGAATGTTGAGTACTCAACGTGGGCTGAACTTTTTCGTGTTCATGCAAAGTCCTGTCGAGTCCTACACCACATCATCCCGTCGGAAAAGGTCAAGGCTCCTTCGAATGATGAAGAGCAAGAGTTATGGGACACTCTTGACTCAGCGTAGCTTCGGTGGATCTATTCCACAATATCTACGATCTCGTTCAAACAATTACGGTTTCGGGCTCAACGGCGCATGGGCTGCGTGGGACAGATTGCGTGAGATTTTCGAGGACAACCGTAATTCTTGCGCCGTTACTCTTGAGCAGGAGTTCTCCTCCACTACTATGGAGGAATTTCCGAGTGCTTCTGCATATTGTCAACGCCTTAAGCTTCTGTCCGATCAACTTAGGAATGTGGGAGCTCCTGTTTCGGACAACCGGATGGTCCTTCAGATGGTCGCTGGCCTCACCGAGGCATACAATGGCGTCGGCACTCTTATCCGTCAGCGTGACCCACTCCCCTCCTTCTCCAATGCTCGGTCAATGTTGTGCCTTGAAGAATCAGGTCTCGCTAAGAAAGCCGCAATTGCACATCATTCGGCCATGATTGCCGGTCATACCAAGCAGATCGACGAGTCTGCTCAGGGCTATGTTGTTGGTTCGCAAAGCAGAGGTGGCGACGGATCAAAAGGTCAAGGCAAGGGAGGTAATTCAGGTAAGAAAAATGGGGGAAATAATCGGAGTAATAAAGGGGGAAATCGAAGTGGTAATGGCAGTAATCGATCAGACAACGGTGGTGGGAACAACGGAGGTGGCCGCTCCAATGGTCGTCAACAACAGGCTGGACAGCCGTATGGTTCTTGGCAGCAGCAGCCGGCTGGATGGGGTTTTCAGCAGTGGGCTCCTCAGTACCCATGGGCCATACCCCCTTGTCCTTACTCAAGTCAGCCTTGGGCTAGGCCCAATTTCCAGCAGCCCTCCCCTCATTTGCAGCAAGCTCAATCTAGTGTAGTTGGGTCTCGTCCCAATTTTGGCAGTGGTTCGCCTCAGCTTTAATCCGCTTCTACTTCGTCTACTCCAACAAATATTGAAGCGGCCATGCACTATCTCAGTCTGAATCCTCCGGCTCCTACATGGCTTTTTGATACGGGTGCTACAAATCACATGACCTCTGACCAAGGTACGCTTACGTCTTATTTCAATTCGGGAAATTTTCATAATAATGGCATTATTGTGGGTGATGGCAGTCGCATTCCTATTTTGGGTTATGTCCATGCTTCTGTGTCTTCTAAGTCTCGTCCGTTCTCTTTAAAAATTTCCTTCATGCTCCCAATATCATTAGAAACCTAATTTCCGTTCGCAATTTACTCTTGATAATTCGGTCTCTGTTGAATTTGATCCTTTTGATTTTTCTGTGAAGGATTTCCGGACGGGGACACACCTAATGAGATGTGATAGTCAAGGCGAGCTCTACCCATGTCACTCTGATTTTTCAACATCCACAACATCTCCATTTTCTTTTTCGGTTATTAGTCCTTCTCTATGGCATGACCGTTTCGGTCACCCGGGTGCCCCCGTTTTTGACTCTCTTCGAAAGAGTAATTTTATTGGTTGTAATCGGATTAGTAATTCTACTGTGTGTCAGTCATGCACTCTTGGTAAAAATACAAAGTCACCGTTTTTTGCTTCTAATTCCTTTACTTCCATGCCTTTTGATATAATTCATTGTGATTTATGGACGTCCCCTATTTTGAGTTCAGTTGGACATAGGTACTATCTTGTATTCCTTGATGATTTTTCCAATTTTGTGTGGACCTTTCCTCTTGCTCGCAAATCCCATGTTTATGACACTTTCTTACAATTTCGGGCCTTTGTTAAAACTCAATTTGAAAGAGATATCAAAACTATTCAATGTGACAATGGTCGCGAGTTCGAAAACAAAAAATTTTGGGATTTTTGCAAATTAAATGGGTTATATTTTAGGCTTTCATGTCCATACACTTCCTCCCAAAATGGAAAAGCCAAACGCATGATGCGTACCATAAACAACATAATGAGAACTTTACTTGTTCATGCCTCATTGCCTCCTCATTTTTGGCATCATGCATTACAAATGTGTCCTATCTACACAATATTCTTCCTGTTAAACATTTGTGTTATCAACCCCTTTACAAATCCTTTATAATCGGGTTCCTTCTTTTGATTATCTTCGGGTTTTTGGGTGCCTTTGTTATCCTCTCCATCTGTCTCCCACTATCCATAAACTTCAAGCCCGTTCCATTCCGTGTGGATTTTTGGGATATCCAAAAAATCATAGGGGTTACAAATGTTTTGATATTGCCTCCAACAAAATCATTCTAAGTCGTCATGTTATTTTTGATGAATCACGATTCCCATTTTCGTCTTTACAAAAATCCACATCACATAAATATGATTTTTTGGATGAGGGCATTTCTCCATTTTTTTGTTCATCAATAGAGTACTCAGGATGACCCCTCTACACAACCCATGCATTTTGCCCAATCCAGCCAGCCCTTGGCCCAACCCTTGCTTCCTTTGGTGGCCCAGCCTACTCCTCTCCAGGCGCCAGCCCAACCCAATTCTCAGTCGAGCCCAATTGTTTTTCATGAGCCTATTTCTTCACTTCCAGATCCTTCCTTGACCGATGCTCCCTCCATAATCCAAACACAGCCTGTTCTCCGTCCTCACACAAGAAGTTAGTCGGGTATTGTTAAACCAAATCCTCGGTTTAATCTCAATTCGGTTGTTCCTAAATCACCTATTCCTCGAAATCCAGTGACTGCTTTACGGGACCCAAATTGGAAATTAGCCATGGATGATGAATATAATGCCCTTATTGCTAATAAGACGTGGGTATTGGTACCTCGTCCCACTAATGCTAATATTATTCGGTCTATGTAGATTTTCTCTCATAAATTTTGTGTAGATGGTACTTTTGAGAGATACAAAGCCCGTCTAGTGGGTGATGGGAAAACATTGTGGGGATACTTTTAGCCTGGTGGTTAAACCGGCGACTATTCGTTTGGTTCTTAGTTTGGCTCTGTCGAAGAATTGGGCACTACATCAAATTGATGTAAAGAACGCATTTTTACATGGAGAGTTGCGGGAAACTGTGTATATGTATCAACCCTTGGGGTATCGGGATTCTCAGTTTCCTGATCATGTTTGCTTGTTGAAGAAGTCTTTGTATGGGCTTAAACAAGCTCCGCGAGCTTGGTATAAGCAATTTGCGGATCATGTTTCTTCTATTGGGTTTACAAATAGTAAATCTGATCAGTCATTATTTATTTATCATCACGATGGACAGACGGCTTATCTTCTCCTCTATGTTGATGATATTATTCTGACGGCATCTTTGGATTCCCTTCGTACTCATATCATGTCTCTCCTTGGGTCTGAATTTGCAATGAAGGATCTTGGACCATTAAGTTATTTTCTGGGCATTGCTGTGGCCCGTTCCTCATTGGGTTTATTTCTCTCTCAACGCAAATATATGGAGGAGATTATTTCTCGTGCAAGCATGACTAGTTGTAAACTGGCAGCAACCCCGGTTGATACTAAGTCTAAATTAAGTGCCACGTCTTCGGAGCCGTTTGCTGATCCATTTTTGTACCGTAGTCTAGCCGGTGCACTACAGTATTTGACTTTTACTCGGCTTGATATTTCTTATGCGGTTCAGCAAATCTGCCTCCATATGCATGCACCGATGGTTTCTCATATGAATGCGTTAAAACGCATTATTAGGTATCTTCAGGGTACCCTTACTCTTGGGTTGCATCTTACACCCTCCACTACATCCACTCTTTTGTCTTATACCGATGCTGATTGGGGTGGATGTCCTGATACCCGCCGGTCTACATCGGGATATTGTGTGTTTCTTGGTGATAATTTGATTTCGTGGTCGTCTAAACGACAACCGACTTTATCCCGATCTAGTGCTGAGGCAGAATATAGAGGGGTAGCTAATGTGGTGTCCGAATCTTGCTGGCTGCGCAATCTTCTGTTAGAGTTACATGTACCTATTCGAAAAGCTACCATAGTATTTTGTGATAATGTTAGTGCGGTCTACCTTTCGGGTAATCCGGTTCAGCATCAACGTGTAAGTGCTCCAATTTGAGCTTGTTAGAATTTTCGTTAGAAAATTAACGAAAGTTATAACATTTCTAACAATTCCTAACTATCCTAACATTTCTAACAAAGTGAGGGTAAAATGGGCATTGTTATTTAAGGTTAAACCTTAAAAAGAATCTCAAAAAGCAAAACAAAAGAAGAAAACCAAAAATGGCAATGGCTGGAAACACAAAAACTGGCTGTTAATTTGAATTTTGAAAAAGATTATTCTTCTTGTCCAAAGCTGAAGCTGCATTTAATGAACAGTGCACGCTGCCTGGACCTGTCCGCGCGGATGAGATTGTCAATTTCAGAGGGCTATAAATTGAGCCCTCCAGTCACAAAAATAAAAAAGAAAAACACAATTGCACCGAACCTCTGGCGAAATATAGAGAGAAAACAGTGAGAATTCTTCAAGAATTGTCACCATTTTCTCTCCAATCTTTCCCAACTCACACTCATCCACTCACTCTCATATTCAAGCCCTAAACACTCATATACTCAAGCCAAACACTCAAGAACACAAGGAAGATTGGTAAACCCTCCTCTTCCTAACCCTAAATCTCATCCATGCATGCATCTTCAAACTACAAAATGTAGTTCTTTCATCTTTTTTCTTTAGATCTAAGAAGATCACCATGGAAGACCATCTCCATGGATGATCTTCTACAAAGATCAACATTATTTTCAAAGCTTTTCTTGCTTACTTGCAAAAATGCACTTTCAAAACCCTAAAAAACCATTTTCAAGCACTAAATCTTGATTTCAAAGGATAAAATTCCCCTTCCCAAGCAAATGAAATGCTTAGTCCTAATGTACCCCAAGGATGGTTTGGTATAGTTGATTCACCACTAAAATGTCTAGTGATCACTAACCAAAACCTAGGGAAATGGGGACAAGCATGGATGCAAAACCCCCCTTAAAATCATATTTTCTTTCTTGAGAAGTTGCTGTCCAGTAGCAATTTTCTCAGACCTCAGTCCATGGTCTTAATTTTTGGACATAGATGAACTTGGAATTTGGTGTTGACTACAAAATACTTTTTGTAGCCAACATCCAGAGCTTTCCAGACATGTTTTTATCTTATTTTTTGGGTGAGTAAAACTCCTCTTTTCAAATTTTCTTCCAGAGGCTAGTTCATCAGCTTCTGGGAATCCAGATCTCATATCTGAGGTTTCCAGAAGGTTTTGACCCCTCAAATCTTCTCCAAAATGGAAAATTCCTTCGCACAAACTTTATTTAAGGTGTCTAGAACAACTTTCATTCTCTGAGTTTATCCAGATTATGAAGTTTTAAGACCCTTGAATCCCTTTTAAAATCAAAGGTCCACTGCCTTTTTCATTCTGGCAGAAATGGCTCTCAACTTCAAAAGGTCTTTTGAGTACCAAATCTCAATCCAAAAATCTTCCAAAAAATCATGGGATCAGTTTAAAGTCTTAAAAAGATATCCCAATTTTTACTTTTCTGAGTTTCAACTTATTTTGGCCAAAACACACACACACACACACACACAAATGATTTTCAGCTTGGAAGACTCGTTTCACAGGCGCGTCGAGTGCACACTAACGTCCTTCCCGACGCGTAACATGACCTCCGAACCTAAATCTCTGATCTCGGGCTTTTCAAAGTTTTGGCCCTTCAAAATTAAAATGGCGTGGCGACTCCGTTTTTTCCGGTTTTATTTGGTTTTTCAAAGAAACGCAAAAATCGAATTTTTCCCGCAAAATGGCAACATCATCACAGTGGCGACTCTGCTGGGGAAAAAAAGCTTTTTAATAAAAAATGGTATTCGGTATATTGGTGGAAACCACTAAATTTCCCGTTATCGCCTCCTAACACGAGTCGGGGATAAATTGTGGTCTAACAATCCCACGTACCGGTATCACCGTTTTCAAAAAAAAAAGCTTTTGAGGATCAAGCTTCCGTCAAGGCTTTGAAAAATCATTTTTGTGTGTGTGTTGATTTTTTGCAGATTTTCCATGTTATTTTGGCCGCCTCGGAGAAAGTCAAAATTTTGACTGTCGGAATAATGTCCCTAACTGTCGGAATTTTCGTGCCTTCGTGCTTATGTGCTCATAAAAAAAAATCAAAAAAAAAAGGATTTTCAAAAAAAAAAAGAAAATTTCCAAAAAAAATCATGCATCATATTTTTAAGACACATGAAAAAAAAAATTCTATTTTACTCAGAAAAAGAATATAGACTGCTTGCACACTACGCGCACGTGACCGTACACTGCACACTACGTCCTTAACCCGGGGAAATCCTTGTCGCGGTCCGTTTGGTCTTATTACGCCTCTCGGATGAGCACAGGACTACCCAAAGCATCCCATGGGAGCCTCGTGTCGACCATGCACTTGTCCGTGACACACTTTGTCCGAGACCCGTTGGTTTTTAGTCCTGGTCTGTGTCATGCCACTGTCCGGTGTATAGACCTTTCCTTTCAAGCCTTTGTCGGCATACCCCGAGCTCAATATCTTTCCGGGTCCACTAATCGCCGAAGCTCTGCGGTTTTCCGCCGCAGACTTTGACCAAGATATTGACCAGGCACCTTGACTTCGGCTCGATCGGCACAAATTATACACCGACTCCCAAAGATTGACACCGAGTCATCAAGGATTAATGACTATTCCATGCCTAATTACGGCTTAACCGACAACAAGTCAAGATCAGATCGTGGACGCTTATCGCTCCAAATCATGCCGACTTTTTGTCGAGCCCTCGGACATGATCTTGACTTTCGGCGTCGCCTTTGTCCGTAATTTACATCGAATGCTCGTTAAGACTCGATTACCCGCCAGACTTTTAGGATCGTTTTCTTTCTTTGGTCGGTGGGACCCGCGCTTGCTCTATAGTGACCCTCGCCCGGGCTGTCCACCCTGGGAGGTCGAAATGTGGAATACGCAGGGCTTATAGTGACGGGGCCCACTGATCCAGAATCGTAGTAGTTTGCGAAAAAGAAGAGCAATCTTTTTCCAACCGATTGAGGTTAATAAAACATGTTTTAAGTAAACGTGAACAAATAATCGCATGCCGCATGAGCCAAAAGCCCAAACACCTACCCTCTTCCATTCCTGCACATCTCGAACCTTCATGTCCTTTCCCAGCAGCCTCCGCACAAAGCTTGGTTTCGGGCACCGGGTCACCGTTTGATCGGCTGGGAAGAGTCAAGCGCGTCATCGCCTTCGCCACTTTGCTCCGACTCCAGGTTTTGAGTAATGTCTCTGCATCACGCCCGGTAATGATGGGGATAACGTCACTCCGCCTCCCGGACCCCTCGGGCAGAGCAACAAGCAATCCGCTAGCTAGTGCACGTATGAGGTTACGACATGGAAGCACAAATAAACATTTTATGGAGGCTATTAAGAGTCACGGTCTGGCCTCGGCCATCAATCCGGATGGCACCTTCACCGTGGAAGAAGACGAGGATGCCAACCCCACTCTCAGACTCGATTACACCAAAGATGCCGCCACCCACCTCCTATGGTGCCATTACCGTAACCCATGCTCCTCGATTTTCGGGTCACCCACCTCCCCAACCACGTCACCACCGGGATCTATGCACGGGGCACTCGCACAACCGGGGGCAAAATCGCACGGAATGTCTTCTCATGGGGGGCTATCTCGGAATGCCACATATAATCGGGATCCCGCCTCGCCCGAACCGATCAATCCGGACCCTCACAAGAAGAACATGCTTCGGAATGCCGCCACAACTTGGTTCTCGGGACCACGCCATAGGAGCCCCTCCTCGTAACAAGACTTGTCTACCGCTCCTCACACAAATCCATTCCTCACTGGGATTCTGCATGGTTACTGCTTCCATCCCGTGTCATTCAATCACTAGGACCGCTAGCACCCCCTGTTACACACCTTCACCACAAGCACCACGCAATTGCACTAATCAGGGACAAGAAAGCCTCGCACTCAAGCCTACTTACTTGCCCCACTCGGAAATCCAAGTTATCCTGGCACATCGGGGCTGCCCACCTACTTTGCCAAGCTTGAAAATCAACAAAGAAGCCGCAAGGTTCTATCCTTTTGCTCAGTGCTCCTACTCATGCTCCCCAGGTAACTCAGCCTGTGAGATGTTTTCACCTACGTCCTGACCGGCCGTTCCTCCGCCTCCTCGCCGCTCTGGTAGCTCCTCTCTAGCTCACCACTAGCTTCAATGCCATGGTTCCGCCACAAGACCCTCATCCGGCCTCGGTTCATGGAACAACACAAGGAAATGAAAGCGCAGATCGCCGAACCGATCGCCAAGAAGCTCCGCCTTCCGGCCACTGGACTCCCGGACTCCATCGTTCTTCCGCCCCCACAAATTCGTGATGCCAAATGCGGATCTCTTTGATGGGACCGCATGTCCCAAAACCCATTGACACATATACCTTGGCGATGAAAGCCAAAGGATGTACCAATCAGCAAATGTCTGACTATTTCGGGCCTATCCTTGAAGTCCAAGGCCTTAAATGGTTCTTCCGGCTTGAAACCTCGGGGCCGTGGCCACGTGGGACCAGGATACTAATGCCTTCACGTAAAATATAAGGCCAACTTGGAATGGGAAACAAATAGGGTTGACCTCCACAAACAACAAGGGTCTCGCAGCGTCCCGATGAGAATCGTTGGGGACTTATACAATGTGGAATCTCAAACCTCGCTGAAATGGCCATCCCTCCTTCCGAAGAGGAACAGGGACTGACATCTTCCACTCATGCTCGAAACCACATTCGGAGCCCCTGTCACGGAAATCGGGCCAAGTTCCCATACTCCGATACTCGGGGCCGAAGTTAATCCCCAGCCTAAGTTTGCCGGAGTTGAAAAGGCCTACAGAAGCAACCGCAAGACTGTTCGCTGCACCCCGCCTTTCTACGTATATCGGGCTCCTCCCGCAGAACACCGCCCATTGCTCCCTCGCCAAAGGCAAAGCAGACGATTAACTATGCCGCGGACGGAATGTAATAACACAATTTTTGCTCCCAGAAACCGGCCTGAGAGACTTGCATCAAGGGTCATAAATCTCGAAAACTTTGGAATGCCCTAATGACATCTCCCTAGGACTCGAGAAAGAAGGCTGGCCGCGGCCTTTCGGAAAATTTCCAACCCGTAAATCCGAATGCTCCCGTCATACTACAAAGTATTGGCCTTCATCAAGCTCAACGGAGACCGATCGATGCTCGCTTTACTCCGAAAAGGCACCAGGGCTAATAGAGCAAGGATAAGCCCGAAGGCCCCGCAGGGGCCCAACACAGCCAAAATCCGCCGTTCCTACGAACCATAACTCGAGTCGTAATGATCAATGCGAGAATCTTCACACGCCATGGGGATGTCGCGAAGGTCCCCAAATACCCATGCGCCAATCTCGTCGAGGATCCCGACCTGATTCCCTCGCCGAGGATATCGCCAACGAATCAACTCCATCTTGGTCTCATGTCGAGACTCCTTGCAAGAATACGAGGCCCGCTTAAATGGTTCTTCTGCGAAGGGAGACCGATACCGAAGAACCCGGGGCCGGTTCCGCCGTAACATGAAAGAACTATTTATACAAGATGGTTAACTTGGAATGGGAAGAAAATAGATTGAGCAAGAAACGGTCTCCTGCGAGCAATGTGATCGGGACTTATCGTGAGGCCGAAGAGCATCCGGAGCTAGTACAGCTTCTGTGCAAAGTGGCCTCTGGGAAAGCCCGAATATGATCCTGTGAACAAATAAGAATCGGAAGAGGAGGATTCCTTCTATATCCCACCCGGTGTCAAATACGTGCCACTCCCTCTCACTCTTCCCTCGCAATTTCTGGGAGGAGCAGCCGAATCACAGCTACCACTTCACTTCCGGAATGGGAGCATACGACACTGACACTTTGCGGCCAAGACGCACCCATCTTTCCACTAATGCAGATTTGATCGACTGCTCCTCTCACTCGTAAATCCCTTGGGGGTAAGGGGAAGAAGATTCTGTGACAAGCAATGATGATGATGATGACGAGAGTGAAGAGTCAACCGAGGCCCCAGCATCCGAAAAACAATGCTGAACGACTACATGTAAATGAGCCTACGGGAGCTGTGCACAATGGTCGGCTGTTATCGCAAGAGCAACGATGAAGGACCGCCGGTGAAATGCGTGAGTTATACGGCAATGGAGCAGCCGAAGAATTACTTCCTAAGAGGTGTCACTTGGGGCGATGCATTTCCAGTGGCCAATGCCCGAATATGAGACTGAGGGACATGAAGGGCTACGGCTTCATGGACGGCACGTGGATATCTTTAGAATTCAACACTGCTTATAAGAACCACAGTTGGTGAAAGGAGAGGTTTTCAAAGGTCCGATCCAGGCCGATAGTCGAAGACTTCGCCCACCGAAAGAGGAAGGAATTCGTGAAACGTTATCGGATCTTTTCTTCTTTCCCACGAACGGATGGCGAACAACCGTAAGTGGCCGCGCCGGCCGCTCGAGCGCATCCAAATGAGAAAATAACCGAAAATGGTTATCGATCAAACGTCTCCACTGGCCTTCATACGGGGTATGAGTCCCAAAGCATGACTCCTGTCGTGGTTACATGGCAAGAAGATGGTCAACACCTTTGCTCCGAATGTATGTCGGCCTGCAGAAGTCTATAAATCCGGCATGATACCGGACACACTCCCACGCAAGGGGAACGTTGCCTATCCTTCACCCGTGGCCGCCCTACCTCGCAATCATTCCACTTCAGAAAGAGGATATTACGATGAGAAGGAGTCCAACTGGCCACAACGTAGGCCATACAAGGGATGAGATCGGTGTGCCGCCGAGTCCCGACAATAAGAACTCTTGCCGCATGATAACAATGAGCAAGGCCGGCTACGAGAATGGGACCTGAGGACGCCCTAGCTCGTCCGCAACATCCAAGGGGCAACAACACATGACCCTAAAACCCAAAAGCCTCGCACTTGGGAAGCAATTATAAGGGCGCCTGTGAAGGAAGAGACGCATGGGGCCAACCACCTCCTTTGTCACTAGACCCGTCCGTCGTAACTAATGGCCAATAATTAAAAGGGCTCTATCACTGGGCAAGACGTGGCCCCGAAGAAACTACCAAATCAGAGACGATCGGATACGAGGGAAGCAACTTGCTGAATCTCGATCTGGGGTGCGATTTTCCAAGGAAATCCTAAGGCGTGCATAAGAAGGCTACGCTGCACTCAAACACCGAAAGAAGATCGCCGCCCCATGCTAAGACAAACAAACTCTGCACTTAAAAGAGGGATCCCGTGTTTCACCGGGGCCAAGCAAACACAGCCAACATTTCCTTCCCCGGGCTCCTCTACTCACTTCGCCTCTTATCCCCATGTTTCAAGCCGGAAGAAAGCCCGGCTCGCACTTCCTCGTGCCTATTGATGCTACTCCCGATGATGTGGTACGCCTGATTGGAAACATCCACTACGGGAACATAATCACTTTCACGCATCTCGACCTCCCTCAATTTGGGGTCGATCATAATGAGCCTCTCTTCATCACAAATTACTGGATGAACGACGCTCCTCGGGTCCTCGGTTGATAATGGGTCCGGAATGAACATTCTTCCAAAGAAAGATCATGAGCTTGCTTGATATCAAGACTATGTATGAAGCCTTCTTCTCTCACTACAAAGCTTACGACTCAACATCCCGAGCAAATCCTGAGTTGCTACTTTAGACCTCTCGGTTTGGACAGAAATTGATACCCGTGGAATTCCGTGTTATCGACATCCCGATTACTTTCAATGCCCCATCGGGAAGACCTTGGCCGCACTAAGTCAAAGTGGGTCGCCTCAAGCCTCCACCAAAGGTGTGAAATTGCCTCGAATGGGGATCTCACGACCATTTACGGGATTTAGTCACTTAGAGGGCACAGACATGTGCGGAATACCTATTCCTGGAAATCAAACATGACGAGGAAGGTCACATGCTAACTAAGCTTCACTGGCCGAGCCTCCCAAGGCCCAAGTGTGCAACATAGATCTCGAGGTCCACTCTGGGATAAAATCCCACCGGCTCTTGAAATGATGAGAAAATGAGCTATCTACCCGGCCTCGGTCCTGGGAAGCGCCAACAAGGAACTTTCAAACTCATCGAAGTGAAAGGACAATACTCGCCACGGCCCGGGATATGAGGCCTCCTCAAATGGACACCGCAAAGGGAAAGAGATTTGAAGCCGCCACAGAAAGGTCCCGCCGACAACCCTAAATCTCTCCCTTCGGCCCTAATTTGGCCGACTACTTTGTAAAGGGTCCCACACAACTGCCAGGAAACATCACAGCCCACTCCTACGGCAGTAGATGGCTAAAGCTACAGGATAGCCTCAACAAGTTCGCAGAGGAACCAAGGCTAACCCTGGTCCGTAGAATGTTCCCGGACCTACCCAAGATACCCGGGGGCTACCACCGCTACGAAAAGCGAGTATACCTTCGTAGGCGTGCCTCGACCTGGTGGAACAGGCTTCGAGAAGCTCACAACCACTATTCCTACCGCCCAGAAGATCCGAAACTCCGAATTCGAACCGACAAAGGCCAAAAGCTAAGGCCACGGAATTTCGTCATGATCGGGATGGTCTCGATTATGCAAAGAATTGTTCGAAGAAGAAGTCCAGGTGCCGACTGATTGATCTCGGCCACCCAAGAGATGATAGCAAAGCAATTGAGAAAGGAAAACAAAACAAGACAGCTTCCCGAGTCATGAGGCCACCAATAGCGATGCCGCTAAAGAATTGGGAAACTCTTCGTGCCCGTCCGCGACCAAGGAGGAAATGATCACCAAGCTTGGATTGGTCCCCCGTCCCTTTGTGTCAATCTAGGACAAGTCCTCCCGCCTCTCTTCTCGTTAAGATCGAGTCTCTAGGGTCGTCCGACGGCCTTACGCCCGAAGACTACAAGTCCGTAGCAAGCGCCGTATCCCTTTCGCTTTCAATGAAATGACGAACCTTTCGAGTATCCCTTGATTGCCACTTTAACTAATGATGAATTAATTAATAAAATTTTTTAATAATAATTCATTAGATAAAGAAGCATACACATTAAACAAAAAAAAAATCAAACAACAAAAAAAAATCTTTAAGCAGTTGTCCTAGAAGAGGAAAATCGAGCCCAAGCCGTCAAGAGATTTTGACGAGTGTGAATTTGGGAACCGCGGAAGAGCCTAAAGAGACGCAGATTGGCGATTTCTTCAAAGGAATCGGAAAGGATGCCTCGCAAAGTCCTACAAAATCCTCAACTCAAAGAAAGTTGCCCTCTTCATCAAAGAAAACATCATGTGCAGATACGGGTTGCCGCCGAAATCATCTCGTATAATGGATCCCACTTCAAGGGGAATGTGAAAATTGCCGGGCGGAATTCCAATAACCCGTCACAAGTCATCTCCCTACTGTGCCCTAAACCAACTGAGCCGTCGAAGCAAAGAAACAAGACTCGGAAAATATCATCCGAAAATGGCCGTCCAAGGCAGAGATTGGCCCGAGAAGTTACACTTGGCACTCGGGGCTGCGTAACATCGCCGAACGGCAATCGGGAAACACCGTTTGCCCTCACATACGGAATGGAAGCCGTACTCCCAATCGAGCCGGAAATACCTCGCTCCGTATACCGCCGGAAAGCCAGATCAACGAGGTCGAATGGCTCCGCAGTCGCCATGACGAATTGGCCCTACTAGACGAACGCCGATCAAGGCCATGGAACACATCCGAGCCTACCAAGGAAGAATGGCCGTGAGCCTTCGACAAGAAAGTAAAGCATCGGGAGATCCGAGAAGGTGATCTCGTTCTAAAAGAAAAGCCCTCCACCCGTATCAACCCTCTCGCAAATGGGAGCCTCAGATGGGTCGGGCCATATGTCGTCCCGTAAGATCTTCTCCTGAGGAGCCATGCAACTCGCACTCGACGGAATCCCTCAGACACCCGAATGGTGACAAGCCGCGCAGTATACTACGCGTGAAAAAAAAAAAAAAATAAAAAAAAACAAAAAACAAACAAAAAAACAAAAAAAAAAAACAAAAAAAAAACAAAAAAAAAAGAGTGCTAAAAGAGTAATACCCAACTAGGTTAGAAACCCGAAAAGGGCGGCCTAGGTAAAAACAGTGGCTTGCACCAAAAAAACAAAAACAAAAAAAAAAAAAAAAAAAAAAAAGAGTGCTAAAAGAGTAATACCCAACTAGGTTAGAAACCCGAAAAGGGCGGCCTAGGTAAAAACAGGTTGCACCAAAAAAAAACAAAAAAAAACAAAAAAAAAAGAGTGCTAAAAGAGTAATACCCAACTAGGTTAGAAACCCGAAAAGGGCGGCCTAGGTAAAAACAAAGGGTTGCACCAAAAAAAAAAAAAAAAAAACAAAAAAACAAAAAGAGTTCACCAGGTTGAACTACGAAGACCCGAGCTCCTCAAAATGAGGGGAACGTAGGGCAAATGGAAACGGTTCGGTCTAAAGCACAAATAAAAGCCATACTTTGGCATCAATACAATTGATCGACCATGAAAGCGTCTCGAAAACTCTAAAGCAATTCAAATATTCATTACAAGTTAAAAGCTCTTTGATGAGTCTAAGCCCGATTCATTCCTACAACCGGCAACCTCGCTAAAAGAAAACTAAGATACATAATCAAACTAATGTGTCTCACATGGCAAGAAAGGGATACTGAAACCTCGTAGTCACTCCAAGCCACTGCATCGGCCTCTCCCTTCTTCTTCCCCTCCGAGTCTTTCTCTTCTCGAACCGGAAAATGCTCGGTATTCCTCCTACCAAGCTCCGTATAGGAACAGGTCTATCAAACCGGCCTCCGTCGTGGCCTTAGTAGCCCTAGCGTCATCCCTCATCTCCCGTAACCTAGCCGGTAACATAGGAGCCCTCCTCTCCTCGTCTCGACGTAAGCCTCATAATCGCCGCGCCGTCTCCGCTCCCGTCATGCGAGGATTGGCCTCGCCGCCCTCCTCCTCTCGTAAATAGCCTGTCCTCCGCACCCACAATGGCCTCACGCCGCCTCAAAATAGCCATCTCGAGTCTCTCCTGCATGCCCTCGTACCAATCCAGTACCAAGTGGTCAGAACACCGGCCTCTGACGCCCGAGAATGACCCGAGGAGGAAAGGCATCATACCTCCATGCTCGGGAAAGAAATGGAAACACCGAGGATCATCCATGGAAACAGGAGCCACCACCCCGGTGGCTACATCATCAAAGCCCTCCAAAGGAACCTCGCTCCAAGCCAAACCGCCTAAGGACCAGAGCCGGAATGTAGAAACCGGACCGAGAAAGCCCCGAAGCATAACCACATGGGACCCGTCCCGAAGCACTCGCGAGTCTCCACCCGCCAACGAGGCACCAACCATCTCGATATCTTCGGGCCTGGGCGACCCGCCATCCAACGCTCCCACGAGCCCCGATCATCAAAATCTACATCAACACCTCTCCCCGGCAAAAGTCCAAGGCCTCGATCATATCGTAGGTTTCCCGAAGAACCCCCAAACGCTCCATCGCCCATGTGGTCAAGAGAACGGGTCGCCCCCGCGCATATACCGCCGTCCGTAGCTAATCTGTCGAGAGCATGAAAAGTCTCCCAAGAATCAAAGGAACGACATCTCGCCTGTGCGACAGCCGAACGACAACATCCAGCAGAAAGACCGATGGCGCATCCCAAAGGAATAGACCATGAACAGGTGCCAAACATACAAAGTGCAAAGGCATCCCAATAGGCATCATCCACCAAGCCTAGGCCCCTAACTGCCGGGAAGACCGGAAATATCGAAATGATCGGGACCGCGGATCATACCTTGCGCTTCCTCCGGGAAAGATGAAGGAGGACGCACAATCTGTCAAGAAAAGAAGCCCTCCGGCAAAGGGACCGCTATCTCTTCCACCTCCGACCTCCAAGCAAGGCCCGAAATTCTTCGACAATGGAACAATCTCGTTGAAGGAAAGGCAAAAGACATGCCTTCTAGTATCCCAAAACGAAGAAGAAGCTCTTAAGAGGTCATAATCCGGAACCAATTCTTCGAGAGACCACAAGCACCTCACCTTGTACCGTTCTTCAAAGAAAGACCTTCTCTCATGCATAATTTCCTGACCAATCCTTGAACTTGTTGAAAAATGACATTTGGGATTCTGGGATAACTTTGAGGGAGCTTTTCTAAGGTTTTCCATGGTTTTTCTCTCTCTTCCTCCCCGAAAATGGCCGTTTGGACTCGGAGGTTGAAGAAGATATTTGAATTTGAAATAAAGCAAAGCCGTATTTAAAGCAAAATCAAAGGACAAATTGCCGTCGACGCAGTCCCCTCCGCGCGGACATGTTTGTTTTCATCGAAAATCTGCAACAGCCTCCAAGTCGCTACACCAAAAGAGGAATATTCTCGTCCCGTTGCTCGAAACCAAGCAAAAAAAAAAAAAAAAAACCTCCCCAAACCAAATTCAAACACTAACACCCTTGCAAAAAAAACAAGGCTCATGCAACATTGCATTCACACCGCATTACATAATAATCCTAAATAATTACATTCCAAAAAAAGCATTAATAATCCTAAATTATTACAAAAAATGTGCATCCGTCTAAACAAGTACAATCTCAAAAAAAAATCCCAAAAGATAATCAATCGAATCCCCAGCCCGACGTCCGTCCCCTGGCCCTTCATGCGGCGGCCCGCTCGTCAGGAGCCCCGAAAGTCTCGGCTCGTAATCGTCCTCATCTCCGCAAAGAGGCTCGCCGGGACCAACCGGCACACTCGATAGGGTAAAACCTGCATCCCCGAAGAAATCGAATCCGAAGGTGAAGGCGTCCGACTCCCGAACATACGGAGACGACCCACCATGCCGCAGACGTGTCCCCGCCCGTACGGATCCCCAAGAATGACGTGATCCGAAGGCAAAGGCCGCGCGGTGATCAATGAGAGGAGAAAGAGGGGTCTCTAAGAAGTCTCCGAGGGAATAGGAGAAGCCTCCCGTCGGACAAAGCCGGCCGTGGTCTCTCGCCCTAGCCCGAGGTGCCCCGCAAGCAACCATCCTCCGTATGAATCTCTTAGCCCCGATCACTTGCTTCGTCGCCTTTCTCGACGACCACCTCCGTAAACCGCACAAAAGCAAAAGCGTCAAAAAAAAAGAGGTGATGCTAAAGATGATGAAACAAAGGAAAGAAAAGAAGGGGAAAAGGTGAAACCATACCTTCATACTCCTGACGAGGCCGGAAAGCTCGTGGAAGTCGCCGGGCCGAGGGATCTCGCACCCTCAATCGGACCCCGTCCCGGATATAGGAAAATCCGTCCGAGGGTACCGCGGATCCCAAGCCCTCCCTATCCAAAACCCGAGGCATCCTCGCCTCCTCAAGACGAACGTCGCATACGGCTCAATCGCCACGAAGTCCGAGAAGTGCCGACCGGCTCGTAATCATCCCAGTCACTGACCGATCACTCGGTGCATCATATCGCCAGGAGGCTCCACCGGTGTCAACAATGGCGAGTTCACGCCATGCCGACGCGTCACCCTCTCTCCCGCATAATATGCATCGCAAGTCGACCCTCAAAATCCTCCGCCGCACCGGCCCGTATCTCGCCGCCTCTTCACCGCGCTTACCTCAAAGCGATCCTGTGGGAAGAATATCATCCCTCATCCGTCTCGGCCTCCGTCAAAGGAAGGCAATCCGCGCACTCGAGAGTCGTACGCCCCGGAGCTTATCTTTTCCCGGCATGCTTGACTAAGATCGCATGGCCGGATACGCCCGACGTACGCCTCAGCCGCTTCCACACCGTGACGTGGAAGAACTCCGCCCATACTCCGCCAAAGGCAAAGATCGAATCAATCCAAGTGCAAAAAAAAGAAGTGCGTGCTCAAAGGAAAGAGGAAAGCAAAAAGAGAGCTTATACCTCCGTGAGCAAACTCGAAGCAAGACAAGGAGCTCACAGCCCTTCCTACGTATCTATCAAGAGCGAAGTACAGCCACCTCGGCCTCCCCAGAAATATCTCCAACCGTCTCCATGTCCTCCAAGGACCTCAAAGAAGGCAAAGACCGCCGTCCCTCAAAGATGTCCAAAGAGCGTGCTCGAGAAAGCAAACCACAGAAGGACCTAGCACCGCTTCTGCGCTAAACCTATCCTCCCCACCTCGTAACTCGCGATGGTCTCCACAATCTTACCGTAGACCACGGCATACTCCATCCCCATCCCCTTTGGGAATAGGGGAAAATCCAAGAAGATCCCCGCAGTCCGCGTCACCGTAGCCATCTCTCCACTCAATGCCGCGTCCATTAAAGGACTGTGACCGTGATCGCAAAGCATAGTCGAAGGCGTAATGCCGCCTCGCCCCGTAAGAAGTGGAATGTGCGGGTCGATCCCACCAATGCCGCGCTAGAGCGAACATCAAGCCCTTGCTCTTAGTGGAACTCGACCAGCCCCTCAAGCACTCGACGAACTCCTGTGAGCCCCGTCTCAACAACAATCTGTCTCTGACTCGACAAAGCTCCTCGGCCCGCATCCGGAAGCCGGTCCCACAAGTCAATCACGTACTCCACCGATCCTCGAGTCTTCATTTTGTTCACCAAGCTCCGTCACAAAACGGTGTCCGCCCGTAAAAAAAAAAGGGAGAGAGAAAATGTCAAAAAGATTGCATTTGCATTAAAAAAAAAAAAAAAATTTCGACAAAGATAACAAAGATACAATGAGCATAGCCCCATTTTTCTCGCATGAAATAAAACAATTTTCAAAGCAAGTCCCAATGCATTCATCAAAAAAAAAAAAAAAAGGATGCATTCCTACGGAAGTAAAAACTCCGTCCCATTTTCAAAAAAAAATGCATACATGCATATCATCCATCTTACATGCAACGGGAGGAAAAATCCGTCCCACTTTTCAAAAAAATCCTAAACATACATACATCTCATATTGGCAAAATGCCCATTCTTTCCAAACAAAATGCATGCATTGCATCATCATTCATCAATATCAAAATTCAATCATCATCATCAACATGCAATATTCAAAATTACAATTCTTCGAATTTTCACATACAATTTTCTGATACAAAAAATGTGGCGAAAATGCCAATTCTTTTCCCAAGCAAAATGCACATTTTTGGGACACTCACAAATTCATTGCAACATTGCATATCATCAATATCAATATTCAATTTCAAAAAACCAATCATAATTCTCTAATTTTCACATGCAATTTTCGGATAAACAAAAAAATGGCAAAAATGCCAATTCTTTTTCCCAAGCAAAATGCACATTTTGGGTTACTCATATACTCATTACAACATGCAAAGCATCAAAATGAAGATTCAAAGCCAAGAACATCAATCATTCGAATTTTCAAAAAAAAATTCAAAAATCACCCAAAATTTTCAAACAAGAAATCAACAAAGGGATCAAAGGGTTTCAAAGTATACCGCTCGGAGATGCGGATCCGAAGCCCAATGTTGCTAAGCACGGATAATGCTCCTCCGTAACCGATTGCGAGAGATTGTAATGCCTCCTCATCCGAACGAGCTCCACCGCCTCTCCGCTTGGGACCACGTCCCTGGCCTTGAAAAGCGCCTTCCCGTGTTCCATTGCTTGAAAAATTGAAGAAAACTGACGAATTTTGAAGCTTCTAGGGCCAAAATGGCTGTTCTCCTCAAGCTTCGCCTCCTCTCTCTCGGCAATTCAAAAATTGGACTCGAGGAAGAAGAAGGGCGCTGGCCCCATTAATACCCCGACTTTCCATTCCCGCCCGCGCGGATGAGATTGTCGTGGTCAAATGACCCTTTTGCCCTTTAAAATTTCGTGACTGCAATCTCCCAACTCCGACAGAGTTAACCAAAGATAACCAAAGTCACTCTCGCCAAGAAATACCTGGCACCTGTCACAAACGTAAGACCGAGTGAAACCCCCGAGAAAGATAACGAGATCCCGATCTTCATCAAAATTACCTCCCTGGCAGAAACGTAAGACCGAGTGCCC